>CAMOHE010027157.1:0-12595 GCA_946598075.1 Artocarpus hirsutus
TGACGGCGCGTCTATGATGATGATGTTATGGTGCAACACTTGGGCCCCGTAAGATAAAATTGATAAGTTTTAATATGAATGATATAATGAAAGATATGTTCCTATGAAAATGTGCCTAGTGCACTATTATGATGACGACGATGACGACGATGATGATGTTCATGAAATGTTTTTAAGTTGTGAGAATTATAATGTACTTACTAAGCATTGGCTTATTTAAGTTTTTCATCATGTTGCAGATAAGGGTAAGAAAATTATGGAGTAGGCGGAGGACACTGATAGGCGTGTGAGCTCAGGAAGATGGTTTGCAAATGGAAGAACGCCAAGGAAAGAGATTTAAAGGAATATTCTATATTTTTTGATTTGAGTATGTTTATAATTTAAGAATAATTTTTATAAATTTTGTGAATGTGTTTTTATTAAATTTTTCTTCCGCATTTGAAGTTTTAAAACTTGTTATCAAAATTTTTTTTTAAAGGTTCGGCCTGCCGACCATACTGGTTGGACTGCCGAAGATTTCCAATCGGCCTGCCGGTTGTCAAGCATCGGCCTGCCGATCTTGTGGATTTTGAAAACCCTATTCTGTAAGGCCTCGGACGGCCTGTCGATGGGTGACCTTCGGCCTGCCGGTTGAGTTCGGCCTGCCGAAGTTAAAAGTTCAGCCTGTCGGCCGAGCCGTGTTCAAAGAAATTTTATTTTTGTTTTCAAAGGTCAATTTAATTTTAAATAATATTAGCAAACTATTTATACAATGTATATGGAAAAGCAAATTGTTATAAATAAGAAAAATTATAATTTCTTATAAATTGTATTTTTGTATTTCTTTAAAAAATATATATATATATGTAAAGATCCTGGGAATGCTTTTCCAAACTATGATTTCAAATGCACGTTATTAATTAAAATAGTTTGCTTCAGTTAATGTTGTAACGAATGAATGTAACGACATCTGTGACGTCCGGAAAGGGGGTGTTACAATCTGGACCGTCCATTCGATAGAGGGATGCCTATAAATAGGACCAACCCTTTCTTTTGTAATCCATCCAAGGAAATCCAAGGAATCCAAGAATCATAAGCCTTGTAAAGTTCTCTTAAACTTAATACAATATTTCTAGCCTTCCTTTTAGAGTTCTCCTTCTTCTCTCTTGTGTTCCCTTGTGTTCTAGGCTAGTGCGTGAGCGAGTTAGATTGACTTAGCATTGGGATAGTGCTAAGGCCGCACGAGTGCCTTTGGAGAAAGTAAGCTTGTGACAGTTGGTATTAGAGTGAGGCTAAGATGATGGCTACACTCAGTGCTGCTCAAAGGACCACAAGATCCAACCCATTTGACGTAGAGGTGACACAGGAGCGAGGTCGCGAAGAGATAGTCGACCCCAGCGTCGTGGCTATATGGGGTCGGTCTAAGGATGTGATCTCTGGTTTCAACTCAAGCCTATCTCGAGTTGAGGAGGTCGTGAGTGGCGTGGAGGCCCAAGTGGATGATCTAAGCCAACGGGTAGATGGCCTAGAAACAGAGGATACCGCTATCCATCCTGCGATTCGGGGCATGTTGCTCCAACTAGAGGAGTCCTTACAGGCTGAGATTGAGAAGGTCCGTGATGAGTTCACAGGAGAGCTCACCAAAATGCGTCGAGCCCATGAGATGGAGTTAAACAGCATACTTGCACGCATTGAGGATATGCACAGGGACTTAGCCCTTTATAAGCGCGCATTGATGACAGGGTCCAACAGTAGCATCATCGAGGCTAGGCGCATTAAAGTACCAAAGCCTAATAGTTTTAGGGGATCACGCAATGCACGAGAAGTAGATAACTTCTTTTGGGGCCTAGACCGATACTTTGGAGCCATGGGCATCACAGAAGAAGATGCCAAGATCCAGTCCATGGCTCTTTATCTCATTGACACAACCATGCTTTGGTGGAGGAGAAGGCGAGTAGACATCAAAAAAGGTACGTGCACTATAACTACCTTTGATGACTTTAAAAGGGAGCTTAAAAGGCAATTGTATCCTGAGAATGCCAAGGATGAGGCTAGAGCTCGTTTACGAAGGCTTAAACAATCAGGGTCTATTCGTGACTACATTAAAGAGCCTACTAATTTAGTGCTTGGGATCCTTGACCTGTTCGACAAAGATGCCTTCTTCAATTTCATGGATGGACTCCAACCATGGGCCAAGACTGAACTAAGGCGGTGTGCGATATAAGACCTTGCCACCGCCATAGCTGTGGCCGAAAGCTTGATTGACTACACAAGCCAAAAGGAGTCCACAGACAAGCCGAAGGATAAGAAGAGTGGACAAGCCAAAGGTGGGGGAGACAAGGGCTAATACAAAGACAAGCACCGCCAAGATAACACCTCAAGGGGTAAGGATAAGGGCAAGCAAAAGGATAGCAAGAGTTCGAGTAAGTTTAACAACAACAAATGCTTCCTTTGTGATAGTCCCCACTAGGCTAGGGACTACCCATAGAAAAGAGCCTTAAATTCGCTCCTAGCAAGTTATCAAAATGGGACGGAAGCCAATGGTGGCAACACTGGTGCACACATGGGGTCTATGCAGCTACTCAACGTGATCCAATCTGCTCCTAAAACCCAAGCTAAGGGGCTACTCTTTGTGGACGTGACCATTGGAGGAAAAGCAACGGCAGCCATGCTCAATACAGGTGCTTCCCATAACTTTATTTCAATTGAAGAAGCCTAAAAGCTAGGTCTTAAAGTGACTAGTGGGCTCCATCAAGGCAGTCAATTCAGCTACTTGACCCATTCATGGCATAGCCCAAGGAGTTAAGACCAGTGTGGGAGCCTGGTCCGGATACATGAACTTCTTAGTCGTTCCAATGGATGACTTTAGAGTTGTCTTGGGATTAGAATTCTTGGATCAAGTCAAGGCATTCCTAATACCATTGCCAACAGCATGTGCATCATGGATGGCAACAAGGCTTGTGTGGTGCCAACGACCAGGACCAATAAGCAAGGCACAAAGATGCTTTCAGCAATGCAATTTAAGAAGGGCATTTGGAGGGATGAGGAAAGCTACTTGGTTATCCTCAAGGAGTATGATGACAAAGAGCAAGGGCCATCAGAAGTTGAGCCTGAGGAGGTAGCAGCCATCCTCGAGGAATTCAAGGACGTTGCACCAAAGAGTTACTAAAGAAGCTACCACTAAGGAGGGAGGTAGACCATCAAATCGAGCTGGAACCAAGAACCAAGCCACCAGCTATGGGTGCATACCGCATGGCACCACCAGAATTAGCAGAACTTAGAAGACAACTCAAAGAGTACTCAATGCAGGGTTCATCAGGCCTTCCAAAGCCCAATTCGACAGACCAGTCCTGTTGCAAAAGAAGAAAGACGATTCCTTATGCATGTGCATCGACTATAGGGCCCCCAACAAATACCCCATTCCTTTGATCGCTGATCTGTTTGATCAACTAGGTCATATTCGCTACTTCTCGAAGTTAGGCCTTCGCTCAGGGTGTTATCAAGTTCGCATAGCCAAAGGAGACGAACCAAAGACTACATGTGTTACAAGGTACGGGTCTTATGAATTCTTGGTTATGCCATTTAGGCTAACCAATGCACCTGCTACATTTTGCACTTTGATGAACAAGCTATTCCACCCGTATCTCGATCAATTAGTGGTCATCTATTTGGACAACATTGTTGTGTATAGCAAGACCTTGGAGGAACACGTGCAACATTTAAGTGAGGTGTTCAAAGTGCTACGGGACAATGAGCTATGCATCAAGAAGGAAAAGTGCTCCTTTGCCAAGCTGGAAGTAGTCTTCTTAGGGCGTAAGTTCAAAGATGGCCAGCATAGTAAGGTGCAAGCTATCCAAACTTGGAAGCCACCAACCAAGATACATGAGCTACGATCCTTTCTTGGGCTAGTAAACTACTACCACCATTTTATCAAAAACTATTTGACGAGGGCTACCTCACCGACAGACCTTCTCAAGAAGAACAAGGCATGGAACTGGACGGAGAAGTGTCAAGAGGCCTTTGAAGACCTAAAGAAAGCAATCAGTGAGGAGCCCGTACTCAGCTTACCTGATCACACCAAACCTTATGAAGTACACATAGATGCCTCAAACTTTGCCATTGGAGGTGTTTTCATGTAAGAGGGACACCCAATTGCTTATGAAAGCTAGAAGCTCAACGAGACTAAGCGACGCTACACAATGCAAGAAAAAGAGATAACAACTATCATCCATTGTCTCAGAGTGTAGTGCCATTATCTACTTGGGTCAAAATTTGTGATCATGACCGACAACATTGCAACAAGCTACTTTTCGACCCAAAAGAAACTCAGTCTGAAACAAGCTAGATGGCAAGACTTCCTGGCCGAGTTTGACTATGTCATGGAGTACAAACTAGAAAAAGTGAACGTTGTAGTTGATGTAGTAAGTCGAAAGACGAAACTATCGAGCATTTCTCAAGTCACTAGCGCACGATTAAGAAAAATCAAGAAAGGACTAAAGGCAGACCCTCAAGCACAAAGCATCATCACCTTGTTGAACGAGGGCAAAACACGAAGGTTTTGGCTAGCTGATGACATCCTCTACACCAAAGGTAACCGTATACACGTGACAAAGTGGGCCAATTTGAGAAGAGATTTAATAAAGGAGTGTCATGACTCGTTATGGGTGGGCCACCCAGGTATGAGGCGCACACTTGCTCTCTTAAAGTTTGTCTACTATTGGGGTTGAGGAATACGTAAGGACCTGCCTTGTGTGTCAACAAGATAAGGTAGTCCAACAACAACCAAGGGGTATGCTTAACCCACTACCCATTCCAGAGAGACCATAGGAAAGCATCTCTATGGACTTCATCACCTGCTTGCCGAAGTCCAAATGGTGTGAAAACATCATGGTCATGGTGGATAAGTTTAGCAAGTATGTAACATTCATCGCTGCACCAACTGACTACACCCAGCTAGACTATTTCTGCGCAATGTAGTCAAGTTATGGGGCATTCCAACAAACATTGTTAGTGACCAAGACCCTCGCTTTACTAGGAGATTCTGGACGGAGCTGTTCAAGATGCTAAGGTTGGACTTGAACTTTTCAACAAGCTTCCATCCCCAAAGCGCTGGTCAGACAGAACACATCAATGCTCTATTAGAGCTCTACTTGCGGCACTATGTGAGTGCCAACCAACAGGACTGGACTAAGCTTCTAGATGTTGCATAATTTTCCTACAACCTACAACAAAGTGAGGCCACCAACAAGAGTCCTTTTGAGATTGTCATGGGATAACAGCCAACAACTCCCTTTTCCCTTGCCACTAGCTATGAAGGAAAGAGCCTTGCTGCATTCAAGTTTGCAAGTCATGGCATGAGCAGGCAGAATTGGCCCTGGCAGCGTTGCACAAGGTGGCAAAGCGCATGAAGAAATGAGCGGACAAGAAGAGGAGGCACATAGAGTTTAAGGAAGGAGATCTTGTCCTAGTAAAACTTTTGCCACAATAATTCAAGATATTCAGGAAGGTCATACGTAAGTATAAAGGACCTTTCGAGATGATCAAGTGTCTAGGTAAGGTCTTATATAAACTATACCTTCCACCCAAGTTGAAGATTCATCTAGTCTTCCACGTAAGCATGCTCAAACCATACCATGAAGACTTAGAAGATCCATCAAGAGGAGTCTCCCAACGAGCACCCACAGCCGTGGTCACCTCCTTTGACAAGGAAGTCGACGAAATTTTAGCAGATCGAGTCATCCGAAGACGGGGTTTGCCAAACTATGGAGAGCACTTCATCAAGTGAAAGGAACTGCCCAACACCAAGGCCAGTTGGGAACCGAGGAGGCACTTTGGCAATTCAAGGGTAAAATCCAACAATACCTTAGGGACACGATGAGGGCATCACAAGCATAGGTGGGGGAGAATGTCACGCCCTGCTGATCGACAAGGAGGCTACTATATATTCTTGGGCATTTTTGAGAGTAGGATGGCCCAAGGAAGATTCTAGAAAGGTCCAAAGTGATATACACTGTTTCACTGCTTTCTAGGAGGTTTTACCAGTCTAGATGCGTCCTAAAGAACCTAAGAGGCCTTGAAAGACTCAAGACTACTCTGGAATTCTCTAGAACTTTAGAGCACTTAGGGATAATGTAGAGTAGTGTATAATTCTCTAGAATACTCCACACTTGTAAATACCTTCCATACTTTGCTAGAATATTCTAGATAGGAAATAATAGCTGTCGGATCGATGTCATTTGGACCGTCCATTCGTTAGGGGGATGCCTATAAATAGGACCAACCCTTTCATTTGTAATCCATCCAAGGAAATCCAAGGAATCCAAGAATCATAAGCCTTGTAAAGTTCTCTCAAACTTAATACAATATTTCTAGCCTTCTTTTCAAAGTTCTCCTTCTTCTCCCTCGTGTTCCCTTGTGTTCTAGGCTAGTGCGTGAGCGAGTTTAGCTGACTTAGCATCGGGACAGTGCTAAGGCCGCACGAGTACCTTTGGAGAAAGTATGCTCGTGACATTTAGGTCTATACTGGAGTGAAACTAAACTTGATAATTAAACAGAAAATTAGTCAAAAATTAATTTATCTATTATTGTTGGAGCTTGATAATATATACCCAGTGGATCCTAATGCTAACTCATTAATTTCTTTATGATTGATCAAACAAATAAAAATTACTATTGGTGACACAAAAATATACGCGGTCAGACCACTGTGCCTGATAGGTTGCGTGGGACACAGTCCAACATAGGACTGTTAATAGGCCTACTAGGATGGGCACCACATACCACAAATTTTCTAGAGAATTTATTATTTTATTAATTCTAGAAAATAATTATGAAAATTAGCAATTGAGATTTTAGATAATTAATTGTTTAAGTTTGGCATATGAATAATTAATGTAAATACTAGTTTATTTGAATAAAGGATAATTATTCACAATTATTTAAATTAGATAATTATTTGAATAATAGAATTCTAATTTAAATTGAAATTGTTTGAATTAGAATTATTCTTTAAATCATTAATTCCCTACATTGTGATTGGTTGAAATTTTATACTTCTTGAGGATGTAATTGCACTAAAATCTAAGGGTATTTAACCTGATATTGACGCAACAATAGGGAGGGAAGGAGAAAAATTATCTCTTTAATTCCTAATAGATTTCTGACTCATCCTACCACTTTTATAAACAGAGGCCTAGGCCTAGAGTCCTCATTTGTTATAGACTGTCATAGTACAAACAAGAGAGAGAAGAACTTAGATTACTCATTTTCAATAATCCTAGCACCTATACACTATAGTGGTTGAAAGAAGAGTAGCTGTAGTGGAGATTTACTAAGTTGTGCTCACATATACAACGGTTTGAAGGAAAAGAATAATATACAAGATATGATTGTAGAGATTTGTTCTTAAAGAATTGTTTGGTTGGAAGTATTGTTTCCAGTTTTCAACTGGTATGTTATATTAGATTTACTTTATTGTTTATAGCAACACAAGTTTTATACTTAGTGAATAAAAACTCTAAAATTCTGTAGTGCCATCGAACCATTGTTTCCAACAGAGTATGATTAACGTACCGTTTTCTAGATTGGGAGGTTCAGATAAGAAATTGAAGCCTACACTGAAGGATGGTTGTGAGAATATTGCAGGTGGTGGTGGTGAAATGGATATATAATCTATCCCAATTTACAGAAGATTCACCGCTTGAAAACATCTCTGGTGGAAGAACTTTGGATTTACTGCAGACTTGTTTCACATTCTCTTACTCTTTTAGTCTAAGCTCTTGGTGATTTTTCATTGTGAGACTCAAGTAGTCCCAAAATGAAATTAAATGTAGACAAAGGATCTTTGTTCTCCATTAATTGCATGTCTTCTTAATGATTGAAAGGCTTAAGTAAATGTTGGACTATGCAAAGTGATCCCTACTTACCATCGGGCGGTTTAAATAGTTTTAGGCAGGCTGCTGGTCTATTTTTGGAAGCTTTGACTTCTTGCCATAGTTGAGTTTGAGGGGGTATTGTCCCACCACAGACAAATTGGTATGGTTTTTAATTTCCTATGATTAGGCGTCTTCTAGCTAATGGGAATAATAAAGCCTTGGCTTTTGGTTTACTAATGGTAGGAGAGTGGTTTTTAGATGAAGAAACGTTGAAAATTTTGGCCATTGCCACCTTTTGCAAAATTATTTAAAACAACCCAAGCATGGCCCGAAACCTATTTGCGTCTGGAGCTCCGTCGCCCAGTTGTTATAAGCCCTTTTTGCAGTTTGTAGCTTCTTTGTGCAGGAGAGTAGCTCACAGTTGCAATATTACGGCCTCTTCCCGTTAAGATCCTCTTCCTGTTGCAGCTGCTCCCTCTCTTTTTGTTTATTTTGCAATGGCTGTTATTACAACTACGTTTTCTAGATTGAAATTTTAAGATTTTATGAATCAAGATTTTTAATTTGAGATTTTATGTCCAATTTATGGTAAAGAAATTATTAACTAAATAAATTAATAAAAAGTAAGTGAATAACTTAACTGTTCTCTAAATAAATTGATAGATAATGTAAGTAAAAAGTAAATATTAGGTAAATAATGTAATAAAATATTTAGTAACTAGATTAAAAAATATTATTTACTTCGTAAATAAATTGTTGAGAATCATGCTTGAGATTCTTTGTTGTTATTTTAGAAAACTTCGACTCTTTCAAAGTAAATGCATTGATAGAGATTTGTAGACATATGTTTTGACTATTTCAAAGTAAATGTAATTAGTTTATTCGCACACATTAAGTTCACATTATAAAACCTTTCAAAAGAAAAAAAAAAAAAAGGTTCAAGTTATAAATGAGAACACTATTGAATTAGCTAGCCTAAAACACACCCTGAGCATCCCACCAGCTCACCAACTTCAAGCGATAGATACATAACTGCATAAAATTACAATAAAAATAGTTCAAAAAAAAAAAAAAACAGATTTTGTTTAATATTTAATACACACATTTATTTTTGCACATGTAAAGAACAAATATGAATCCAAAAGATATAAAAATAAATCCAAGCATGTGTCAGTCACCAATAGCAATACTCCAACAACATATATCATATGTATGTGTTAAGATGGTTCTAATAGGAATTACTCTTTCTTTTTGGCTGATAAATGTTCCCTCTCCATTCTCTCGAACAAGCTTCCATCATAAACGGCTCTAACCGTGTCTTTGTGCAGTAAACCGTTCTTGTCTTTGCACAGCTCATATAGAATCTTCCACTCTGTCCACGCAGCTAGCCTGCAATTTGTTATATTACAACAACGTTTTATGTTCGGATTTTTATTGAAAACTTATAGTATGACAGAAAACTGCATGTGCATGGAAAGAGAGAGAGAGCATTATGCACAAAGTTTAGATATAACCTTAAATAAAAACACTTACACCCTCGTTAATTTGTAAATTGTGAGCAGGTAATTAAAAAAAAAGTGGGTGTTTAGCAAAGTCAGTTCCAACTCGAACAGCGTAAAGCTCTCACATGCTACAATACTTTCAACTTTAATGCTCAATTCCAAGTGATCACTAGGCTTATAAAAAATGCATGTCAAGCATTTCAGATGCTCTCAACATTAAACCATTGGATTTTAATTTCAAATCAAACTTAAACTTTCTCTCTATCAAATACTATTTAACTTTTGCCTTTTAAAGTTTATCACTTGTTCAATACTTTATACCTCACAACTAGTAAAGTCGTCATTAAAGTAATCAAAATCATCACTCGACTAACATAAGGTATAAATTTATTATAAAATTATAATCAATAAATACAACGTTGACGACATTCAAAATTCAAGGGATATATTTTTAATAAGCTTATAATATAGGCAACAAAATTGTGAATAACCAAATATACATAATGTGAACAACATAAAGAAGATAATTGAATATAACTTCATTAATATCACAACTTAAGGAGAAAAACCTACCATCCTTTGTAATCCTTGGGTTCTCTGTTACTCTTTAGTAGCTGCGATACTTCATCTGATGTGAAGGCGTCGGAATGTGTGCGGGCATGCTTTGCGAATAACTCTTCAAACTTCGAGGGAACGAACCTGAAAAATTGGATAGTTAATAAATAAGAAATCAAACTGAGAATCCCATATACAAGAGGGCATATGTAAGCTTGATAGATATAATTAATAGATTGACACAACAGTGTTTGGAAGGGTGGTCGCAACCATTGGTTAGAACTACTTTTATTGTAGCATATGAGAGCTTTACACTGTAGCGATTTTTTTAAGTGTTACTGTAACATGTGAGAGCTTTATACTGTTTATAACTGAAAAAACGGTTCCCACCACTCATTCAAACAGCCGGACGTTATTTTTAATAATGAAAATGTCGAATATAATAAACATAATTTTTTTTAGACTCGAATATAGCTTTTCTCCTGTTTTATAAAATTATAAGATTCCTTTCATCCAAATATTACTGAAAGTTGTCTTCAAATCCATTAAGTCATTACATAATCGTCTAGGTTCCAAGCAACGACAAGAAAAGGAAAAAAAAGAAATGGGGAAAAACTTGATCATTTACTATAATTAATGAAAAGCAGTCGGAGTTGGGCCTCAACAAGTTGGTAATAATTAAGCTATAAAAAGCAAGGAATCACGGCTAAAAAAAATATGGCGATCAGGCATGCCCAGCTAACCAAAATTACAATCATTGTTTAAGAATTTATATCTTAAAGTTTTATCTTAAAGTTTTACTTATTACTTAATACATAGATCTAGCCATCATATAATAATCATGCTTCAATCAGATATAAACATTGTCATATTAGGCACACACGTGCTGAGCACATCATAAAGTGAAAGTTTCAAACATAAACAAAAAGAGAGCATCGGTAACATAGACACTCGCAGATCAGACCATAAAAACATTATTTCACGGTTACAACAATTCTCTAACCCTTTTATAGTAAATATGACATGCGGTATCATTTGTCACGGATGTAACTCATGCTAAAACAAAGCGAAAAACGTGATGTACCTTCCTTCGCTGTCGTAGACGCCCGAGTCACTGGTATGTTTGCCCTTATGTATGTTTCTGATCTCAATGGGGAACAGTGGAGAAAAGTGTTTACCCTGCAAGGTCGATGGTTATCAACAACAAACTAGTTTATAAATAGCAGACTTGGAGTAGCTAGGAAATGCCAACGATAACATGATAAAAGGTTAAAGTTATCCATCAATTTATGGTACTATTTATCTTAATATATAGTTTTTATTTTCTATTTTTTAATAAATGAAGCAATTCAAACCATTTATTTAAACTGTGAACAGTGCAAAGCTCTCACATATTACAGTAAAAAGCTACCGTCTAAAGCTCTCATATGTTATAGTCTTCAAATCCAAACTAATGGTTTAAATTACTCTTCTAAACACCCTAATAGTCGTAGTAAATCGTTTCCAAAAATAATAATAAAGAAAACGCAAGCTACCCCAATTTCACGTTTATATTTATTCATAAACGAAAACTCATACAACGTATGTTTTTTCCATGAACTCACACCATATTCCAATGCTGATATATGCAACAAAACGCATCAAATAAAACACAATTTCTCAACTGAAATCCAAACTTTCGTTCATTGTATCATTTATGAATTCCAACGGTACAAGATAAGAGTAGGTGTCGCCGTTAGTCCTTTTCTATGATCAATGGTAGCATTAACCATCCAACTTGCGTACTTCAATTGTTAAAGTTACGCATGCCTTAATTTGACGTCACTTTGAAAATTAAGTACCGGACAGGAAATATCATGATCCGAAAGACCAAAAAGAGAGAAGGCAAAACCAAAGAGGGGCAAAAAAAAGCCACACGTAACGACAAAAAATAGGCATGTTTAAATGAAATGCCTAATAATGCACTAGTTTTGTACCTGGCCCCACCAATAATATATCCTTCTAGCAGCGAAATTTCCATGGCATCAACGACAAAACTCATAAAAAGTAATCGTGTGTCTTTCACAAACACACGCCCTAATCTTTAAATCTTTTAAGATTCCCCAAATTTTATTCCGATGTTTTACGAAAATATGAGTATATTTAAAAGTAAAAACATGGGATATAATTGAAATATTTTTAAAAATTTTATTTCTATAATGCAATTTGTGAAATTTCTGGGGAGTCGAGTAATAAAAAACTTAGTGTTTGTAAATCATAACAAAGATTATAAGAACCACGCACGCGTTAAAAACTTTTTAATAAAAACGAAAAAAATGGCACCGCATATAACATAGAAGAGAAATGCTGTTAGCCCAAAATGTTTTTATAGGTGGGCATCATTTTCTGATCAGTAAATAAATTAGAAAGTGAAACTCGGATGGTTGAGAAGAAAAGAGTTAATGATAAGACAATCCAAACAGAACAAAGCAAACAGCTTAGATTCACGAAAACAGGATTTTTTTTTTTTTTTTTTTTTTTTTTTTTTTTTGGGGACGGGACATATGAGAACAGCAATTTTGAGAATAATCTTTTATTTTTAGGGAAAGGAAAACCAATCTTTAAAAGTTTAACTAACATGGAAGAATCTATTTTGTTCTTTTTTTTTTTTTTGCTTCTGCATTTTTTCTGCGTATCACACACAAT
>CAMOHE010027164.1:0-13521 GCA_946598075.1 Artocarpus hirsutus
TTTTTTTTTTTTTGTTGGGGGGGGGGGGCCCCCCCGGTGTAACAGCCGTATTAAAATTTTAATTTTATTAATTATGTATAAATTGATTCATTAGTGTGCCATTAATTTAAATTTTCATACCTTAATATGATCTTAATTTTTCACATAATATAATTTTCTTTTTAAAATAAACTAATATTCAAATCAAATATTGAAATTCCAGCATTTTTTATTTTATTTAATTTTCCAAACTAAACCCTTATTTTCCCCATAATTACAAATATGCCATTCTTTCCTTTCTAGACACTTATCATGTGATTTCGCTTGACCTCTTTTTGAAAAATATCTCTTCCCTATGTCTGAAAATATACAAACCAAAGCTGAACATGCATTGGCCTTCTCCTTTTAAAAGACCACACTCTTAGACATTTCAAAACACAAACTCTCTCTCTCTCTCTCTCTATTCTAGAATTCAAGAATTAGCCTTTTTTTTTCAAGAACTCTAAAAACAAACCCATCTCCATGGCCAACAAGTTCTAAAGATTCAAGGCTAGATTTCTGACCAAGAACTTCCAAGTTTTCAATAGGGATTTGAGGTAAATTTTTCATAAACGATTTTGGATTTTAGTTTGTATTTACTACAATTTTAATATTTGATTTTCGTTACTTAATCTCTTTGAAATTTCTAGTTATGAACATGCACCTACTCTAAATGTTGACGAATCAAACAGAGAATAAATGTTTGTTTTGGTTCAATATTATAATTAGAAACATATTTTAAACATTTAAAATTAGATTCCATGGTTGCATGTTGGGTATTTTAAGGATTTAAGGCTTAGAATCATGTCTAAACATGGTTTTGTTACTGTTTTGAACAAACTCTAAAATTTGTGATTCTTGATTGTAATTTTGGCGTAAAAATTGAGGAAACTTATTTACTTAATCACTTTGGTTTGGCTCTTTTGTGTCCTATCGTGTAAAAACTCTCTAAAGCCCCCTATTTTTATGTTCTAAAGTCCTTAAAAAAGCCAATTCATATTTTAAGATTGTTTTAACATAAATGACACACTAGAGGTTGATTTATATATAATATGAATATATGGCTCCATTTCTTCTTATTTTAGTTCTTCGCTGACTATGATTAGAAACAGTTAAGGTTGAGCAGTGTTGGGAGCTTATGTTTTACAAGTTGAGCTTGTGAGACTTAGAGTTATCTATGGGTATTTGAGACTTAGAGTTATCTATGGGTATTAATACTAAAGAGGTAGGATTTTAATCCCTCTCTTTTTGGTAGCCATGTTTTGAATCATTTTTGCTTGTTTTGGTAAAAAAATGTGACTTGAGATGAGCATATTTTTACAAATTATTTATAAATCTGTTCCCGCATATTGTTATGATTGTGAAAAGAATATTAATTATATGCAAATATGATTTTTTTTTTCATATTTTGTATATGAGTTTGAAATCATGTTTTAGACTCGGAATAAGTAATTTCGAGCACCTATAGTTTTCAAGCACCATCGAGAATGTCTATGCCTCCTGGTGGTCGGTTTTAAGTAGCCTTAGAGATCGGGTTATGTGGAGTTTAACCCTGGGTGTAGGATCCTAAACCTCGATCAAGCACTCCACAACGTGGGTAATGGCTAAAGCACTACAAGTATGTTCCTATATGCTATGTAATGGTTTGGAAACTGAGCATTGATTTATCCAGCTCATCTCTCTCTTTTACTTGTTCTTCCATATGTTATGTTTTAAATATTTTGTTTTTTTAAATACTTTCATAATTGTTTACTTTATTATTTTCTTTTAAATGCTAAAGTTTATTAAAAGAAATACTACTAAGCCTTTCACTCATTTTTCTTTATTTTATTTACCCCTCCAGGTAGTACAAAGAGTAGTGCTAAGTTAGTATCGAGATAGTGATCACAAATCGTCAGTATGTGTTTTGTGACGCCTCTAGTTGAGCTTGTGGCATGTGGTAGAGTTTTGGAAAGTTTTTACTAGATGCGATTATATTGTTTCCCTATCATAATCCAATTGTATATATGTAAAGACTTTGTGGTCTTACACATGTCCCTTTATTGTGGTTTTTTTTGGCAAGAGTTGTGAGTTTATGGACTGTTATGAGATTTAAACCATTTAAATTCTAAATTTTCATTTGAAATATTTATTTTGATTTTAACTTAAAATTTTGTTTAAACTAAATATTTTTTTGATTTAATTTTATAAATTCAGGTTTTATGTTTTAAATTAAATAATTTACTTAATTTATATTAATCATGTTTTAACTCCTACCCCCTCCTTGGGGCGTTACACGTGTCTTGAAGTGACACAAAAAATATCACTCCCGGAGGGATATATATCAAATTTGTGGTAATAACAACTTTTCATATTTTACGGCATAAATAAAAATCGAGTTTAAAAAAGTGATGTTTATGTGAATTGCCATAAATATATAATGAAACGGAAATGAGCTTCAAAACGATTTCCAAATAAATGAAGAAAAATACAAAATTCCCGTACATGAATGCATTCTACAATATTTTGTGTAAAAAAGATTGAAACTACTAATGACAAGACAGTGGAACCAAATATTGAATACTGAAATAGTAAGAACCCTCACATATAATTAAAAGCCATTGGACTTTAGTTTCTATAGGTTCTTTTGCATGAAACGATAATACGTATAGTTTTTGTGAATTTTTAGTGACACTAAATCTTCCATATTTAACTTTTTGAAGGTGCAAATCTGATTAACAAGAAAAAAAAAATTTCAAGACCACACGATCTTATTATTACAATAGATAAAATCTTAGCGGACACCCATGCACGCACATATAAATAGATTAAAAAAATTGGTCTTTGACATATTTGCCTCCTAAAATTTTTGTTTGTTTGTTTCTTTCTTTCTTTATTATTCGAGCCAATTGAATGGTTAAAGGTAAATAAGGTTAAGGCGATAATTAAGTCATAATCACATATATCTGCCAAAGCTTGGATAGAAAATGATCACGTAATACGCACGTAATATCCATTTAGAAGACCTATTTACTTCATTCGCATCTAACAAGAATCAAAGAATTTCACACAAAAAGAACAAAAAAAGGAAATAATATTATTGTTAATGATTTTTTTAATAACTTTGTTAGCTTTCAATTATATTTTATTATTGTAGTGTTCAAAATTCTTTCCTACCTTTTTACATGAGTTACCTAAGTCTTATGTGATTATTCTTATTTTCAATTTTGATAGGTGTTTACGATTATGACTTAATTGTCACACTTAGTTGAATTTAGAAATGCAATTGTCTCTAAAATAATTTAAGATTACATTGTAAAAAACCAAAAAAATAAAAATAAAAAACTTGAAGAGCAAATGTGCTTAAATCCAAAAAATAGGTTCCTGCCGAATTCGAAAGATTTTGGGACTTCCTTATACCATAAATAGAACGTTCAATTTTGAAATGAAAAAAAAAAAAAAAAGAAAGATGAAAACAAAAAAGAAGCTAGAAAGACGAGCGCAATTACCCAACTTCAATCGTAAATGAAGAGGATTACTAGTAACGCTCGACAAGATATATATTATAATGTGCATGATCTCAAAATTACTCATAATACCTCACCACAACAATGTGACTATTATACAACGAGAGATCATTTTAAAAATACCATGTTACAAAGTAAAATCTACGTTAAAAAGTTAAAAAGACGTATTTGATATATTATATTATATTATATCATCTTATATTAAATAAAAATTATTTTTAAACTATGGCAAAAAAATATACTTACTGTTGCCCTTGTCGTTATTTCTTTTCATTCTTATTTTTTTGTTGGAATTTACTTGTCTTTTCTCGTCAGACCCTTTTTGCGTACCTTTTTAATAAAAATGGTGTTTAAAAAGGTAGTAAAATAACCATTTTTATTGTTATGTTATAGTAGTTTTTTTTTATTGTTATAGCATAAAAAGAGAATTTTATTGTTTGTAATTAAAAAAAGGGTAAAAATATAGAAGGTAATTTTCTCCCCATCCAAACAGGAAACTTTCCTCACTCAAACCCTAGATCTCCATCTCTCCTCCTTCCGATCAGAACCTCATTGCCATTGAAGTTGTTTCTGAATTTTTTCTCCGTCAAAAGTCCGTTAAGAGAGGTATATGCTAAATCTGAAACTTTCTCTTTCTCTCCTCTTTGTTAAATTTGATTTGATTTGATTTAAGGAATTTTTTATTCCAGTATTTAAATTAAAGATTATGTTATATTTGATTAGCCTTTTCAATTCTTTTGTTCGTTTTGGATTTGAGAATTGATGATTTTACTGTTTCGTTCATTTTTATCTATGTTACCGATTTTTTCTCTCTCACGGCCTAGATCTTCCTCTCTCCCTCCTTCTTATCAGAACGCTAGTCGCCATCGAAGTTGTTTTTGAAGTTTTTTTTTCCGTCGAATACAATTAAGAGAGATATGAGCTTAACCTGTAATTTCTTCTTTCGTTCCTCTTTGTTGGATTTGATTTGATTTGATTTAAGGAATTTTAGATTCCAATGTTGAAATTGAATATTTTGTTATATTTGATTAGCTTTTTCAATTCCTTTGTTGGTTTTTGTTTTGAGAATTGATAATTTTACTGTTTTGTTCATTTTTGTCTCTATTACCAATTTTTTTTCCAGTCTACGTGCTAGTGTTCGATTTGAGATATTATATTACTGATGGATTTCTCTCAGATTGATCATCCTTTTGCTCACATTTACTCACTGATGAATTTTTCAATTCTTTTGCTCACCGATGTATTTTAGTTCTCCTATCCACCATTTCTCACCTTTACACAACTAACAGGTCTGGTTAATTTATTAAAAATTAATATACAATTTAAAAGGGAATTAATACCAACAAGCAAAGTCTATTGGTGTGTGTAGGGGGAGAAAACTCCCATTTGGAAAGCACTTAAGGTAGACAATTTTTCTTTTAATGTTTAAAGTCTCTTTTACTAATACTTGTGTTTCCTTATTTTTATCTATGTCTATTGTGTTTTTTCTAGTGTCCTCACCAACCAACAAATGAAAAGTGTGGATATTTTGTCATGAGGATGCATATGAGTTATGAAGAAAATTATTGAGATTTAAGTTCTGTAATAATGGAAAAGGTATGTGATAAGCCTTTAATCAGGCAAGTCTATGTTAGAAAGAATAAACATTTGTATTGTGGATGGGTTAGTTTTGTATTAGTGATGTAAACAAGAAGGCAAGTTGCTGAGTTTCTTAGATTTGTGTCTGTGTCAATAAGCTTCTATAATACTATCGGTTATATGTTAATAACAAGGAGGGAAAGAGATGAAATACGATAGCTGAGAATTCTATTGGTGAATTTGGGGAGAGTCTTAGCGCCGCTAAGCAGAGGAGACCCAGAACACTTTCGAATCACTTCTGCTTTAGGGAAATTCTTGTATCTACCCTTGAGTTTATCTAATTCAATAAGACGTATCAATTTATTAGTATGATCTCTTTTCTTCTTTGCGTGTTAGACTTATAAAAACAAAATGGTTTTCGTAACCTTTAGATATAAACGGGATCTTAGAAGTCTATAGGCGGGGGATATATGTCAAGTCTAATTGCTGTATATACCTGTTATTATCAAGCAAGCTACATCACTAAAAAGTCTGCTGCGAGTTCTTATCCGAGCTTTTTATGCCAGCTCTTTATTGGTCACTGTCAATTTTGCAAAATAGGAGTTAGCTAATTTGAAGGAAAAACTAAGGGTAGAATTCGTATTAATGGGTTGTGTTTGTGTCAACCTATTTATTAATCGTGTCAGAAAACATCAACCTAATTACGACCCATTTATTAAATATGTCATAGGATATCAACCTAAACACAACCTATTTATTAATCTTGTTAACCCCCTTTAATCGTTTAAATTTATATGTTGAATAAATAGTCAATACGACTATGACTTATTTAACACGATTATGACATATTTTAGGTTTATTGGTCAATTTATAATTTATTTTTAGATAAATATGTAAAATTTACTTACAGATTTTAAATTAATATATATATTTGATAAAAGCAAGTAAAGTTTCTTTACGCATTATATAAAACTTTATGTTATATCATATATAATTAAGTTCCAAATTATACATATAGTTACTCATGTCGTTTCGTGTCAATCTTGTTAGAATGATCAACCCCTAACATATTTATAGTAAATCCAAACCCTCTAACTTCTTACATTTTTCGTGTCGTATTGTCGTGTCGTGTCATGACTGAAGGTGTTTCTAAGAAAAACATTATTACAAGCGAGCATAAATCATATAAAAATTATAAGTTCAGATTCTTTTTGTGTCCCAAATTCTCACCCAGTTTAATGGATGTCACGCCACCTGAAGCAAATTATAATGAGGTTTTATCAAAAATTGTTAAATCATCTTTATCCATATTTAGATTAATTTTGTAGGAGAAAGCTATAGGTCGTCTCTAAATATATTAGAACCAAAAAGAATATTTAAATATGTACTAAAATAATTTGAATTTTATGAGGGAATATATAGTAACAAAATGAGTTTGAACCAAGATATTTTGGTCCAAACTCGTTTCACAGACGACCTACTAATATTCTCTACTGGAATTGGCCCATATTTCTAAAGTAGAAATAGTTATTTTAAGCGCTTGCGTCAATTTGTTGGGGCTTTGTAATTTGCAAAATGCTGTAAATGTTTATTTTTGAAAGGAAAAAAGGGGTTTATGCTCTTTGTGCTTGAAGTTTGAAGATCAAGCTGTGAAAATAAAAAAGTGCAAGTATTATGATTATGACCAATAGTAGAAAAAAGATGGCTCAGCACATCAGCCGAATTTCACTTTTGGTAACAAAATTATCGAACATGTTATAGTTTATGCACGTTTAGTTGTTTTGAGAGATTATGCACTCTTTTTTCGTACGGTGAATTTGATTTTGTCGTGCAAGGGTTTTTTGACGATGCTTCTAGCCCATATATTTTTAAGTTTTTTATTTTTTTATTTTTTTTATTTTTTAAATTGTGTGTGTCTTTTGCCCTGGTTATTTTTCCCTCGTTGCTCGTTCATTTTTTTCATTTTATTTTTTATATTTGTATTTTTTTCTTTTATTAATAAATTGAGTAAGGCTTGCTATCAATTGGAAATCTTAGTAGGTGACGACGTTATTGAGACGTGCTCTTATTTCTTGCTATGAATTATTTTCCTCTTTTTTGCTTAGAATGAAAAAAAAAATCAAAAGGGAAAAATTGCAAAGCTATGACTAAAGAAACGTCTAGCTTTAGACTTCTAAAAAGTCCACAACTAGGCGGCAAAACCCACTTGTCGAATATATCTTATCTTTGAGTCTTTTTTCGACTTTTGTAGTACTAAATCTTCCTTATCCTTGGCGTTTTGGAACTCCAATATAAACATACCTCACTAAAATGTGTAGTATCACTCGAAAATGATGAACTACAATTACTGCAAAGACTTTCTGCTTCTGCTAGCTTTGAGCTTCTTGCAAGGCCAATACAATCATTCTGTATTGGCCCTTCCTACGGATGGATTCACAAGGGTGAACTTGTCGCCAAGTAACTTTCAGTTGCAAAAGCCATGGGACCAACCCACTGAGAATCGCTACAGCATGGTCGATGAAGGCTTTTCTTCCCCTGTGGAAAAATTCTGGGTCTATAGCACTGACAAGCCCTTCAAACAAGGCAGCCCGACCAAGCCACGCACAGAAATGCGCATATCGGTGTGTATATGCATAACAGTCCTTTTGACTTCCATGTAACATATGCACATTTGGTAGTATTTTTAAAATAAATGAAAATTGTTTTATTTTAAAAAATGAGAATTTTTAAGAAATTATACCAAGAGTGTTTTTGAAATTTTTACCTCAAAAAATATACAAAAATATTTTCAAAAATTCCCAAAATGATAACAAACAGGACAGTATAACATATTACTTTATGTTGTAGATGTATAAGGGTGGTCTGTAATAATTAAATTTCATGGGGTCAAACATTTTCAAAGTCAGTACTATTACGTTGAAAGCAATGTTGTTTTATAATACTCGCTTCGATATATTATGCATAAATATATAAAATCCTAGCGTATCTTTTCTTTCCCTTTCATAAGCCATTTGTACAACTCAATACGTAAAGTACTATGTATGCGAATATATGACATGCTCAAGTAATAAGAATTGACTTATTAGTGCACCCATCTTACACTAATTGATTCCCACGTCCTACTCTTTATTTATCTTTTTTTAAAATGATATATATATACATGTTTAATGAATGAGAGGAGAGGTAACATTAAGAAACTCTAGAAATATATATATATATATATATATACATAGCTTTTCTACAGTTTTTCGTGGGAAGTCTTTCTAGCATAACATATAGAAAAGAAAAATGTAACATGATGGCAATTAATCGTAACATCAACGTTAACATAACATTAATACATTTAGTTTTTTAAAGAATATGATATAATATCTATTGATGTCAAAGTGAAATAACAAAAAGAATGTAATCCTTCAAAAAATATATTACATAACTTCAAAATCAATATTGCTTTCAATAACTATCATGTTACTTTTTCTTTTTTGTTATACTTCTATGTGTCATGTTTAAAGATAGTCCTTCTAGAGGGACCATAGAAAGCGCTATATATACATATACATATACTTGTACATACATACATACATATATTCTTGATAAGGGTTTATTTTATTCTTCTGTAGGGTCATGACTACACGACAGGAGTGTGGCAATTCGAAGGAAACTTCTACGTACCAAGTGGCACCACTGGTGCTTGTATAATGCAGGTATTTGGTGCAGAAAATCAAGCCACAACTCTTCAATTAAGAGTTTACGATGGAAATCTGAGAGTTTACAGGAACCAAGTGGTGGCTTCCAACATCTATGATAAATGGTTCAAACTGAATGTAATCCATGACGTAGGAAATTCTAGAGTTACAATCTTCATCAACAATGAACAAAAGGCTGTTGTTGAAGGTCGAGGGCCATCTAAATTTTACTTCAAGTACGGAGTTTATGCTCAGGATGGTTCGAGTAACTATATGGAATCAAGATGGTTTGCAATCAGAGTTTTTAGAAAATAATTAGTTCATGATCTATTTATCTTAATAATTAATTAAACATCTTAAGTGTGGATGCATGGTAATTAATATGAGATCGTAGATAATAAATAGCATGGAGTTGCAGTAGTTAAAACACATATAAATTAGTTTAGCAATAAATGCTGCTTCATTTAGACGTACGGCAAGCTACGTATTGTTGTGTGCTAATTAAAACTTGTCCATCTGTTCATCCATCTATGAATTTTAAGTTGAATCCTATCTCATTTGATGTATATATTTTCTTTTCTTTTTTTTTTTGGGCAAATTTATGTATATTTTTGGTTTGAGAAAATTTGATGGCATGCCAAAATAATAAGAATGCTAGAAAAATAAACTTTCAAAACAGTTAATACATTCACACCCCCTAACGTATATAGTTATGTTGATAGGGACTTTCTCTTTGGCGGGCATCCCTACTAGTAAGTTTATGTTCATTAATATTAGATCTGATCAAAATCATTTTTTTACCAGATTTGATAGTTGAATGATAAATATCTTGAGGTATATTACTTTTTCAGTACCTAAAGAAAAAATTGCAAATACTCTCTTGCTTTGGATGACTTGGCCTCCTCTTTGCTTCGTTTGGCTTGACCATTACAAAAAAATTGGTTCTTGGACATGTCAAGCTAAGCATATTTAGTAAGCTCAAAGGGATCCATGTGTTCTCGACTTCATCAAAGGTTCCTTTCAAGTGTCACTCGGGCCTCTTGAAAACCGAGGTTCTTGTTTTCTTTGCTTGGATGTGTTCACTGTTAGTTCACTATAAGATATTCAAATATCCTGCCACTTATGGTCGTTCCTGTTATTAAACTCAATCTTGGCCTCCTTCATCCTCGTTTGACTTGTGGACTTCATTTTGGTTTGCTTGATCATCTAGAAAACTTTGAAGCTTAGACAACTTAAGTTAGCTATTTTTTCACATACTAAATTGTTCATATTGAAGGTGGTGATGGTCCCCCCTTCAACTCTGATGTGGCCTAAATGTAGTCAATTTCATCATGGCACTTGCACAAATAGGTCTCTAACTTTTCCAAAATGGAAGTCTTCGTCCTTTCTTCTTGAGTACACATGCTTTTGGTCTGCGGCCAAATGTCTGGGCAGCTTTGCTCTTGGAATTGTTGTTGCCGAGCAAGTGGGTCCTCTCCTAACCATTTAAGTCTATCTTCTTTTTTGACATGATAACTTTGCTTTTTTTTTTTTTTTTCTTTTTCTTTTTTTTTTTCCCCTATACTAAACGAATTTGCTAACAGTGCTTGTTGTCCTTTAAGCTGATCTTAGGGCCCTGGCCATGGTAAAAATGAGCATCAGTCATACGCCTTCCAAGTTCAACCCTTTTTTTTGTTTTTAAGTTTAAGGCTGTCATGTGCTCGAAATATATTGGAGCCTATTCTTAAGGTTGTTCTTGTAAGTATGCTCGGGTTTTTCCCGAGCATATGCTCACGGTTGTTCCTAAGCAAGTACGATGCTCAGGATTCGCCTGAGCACAAGCTCCGACAAAGCAAGTGTTTGAGCTTTCCCAAAGCTTATGTTTGCTGTTTTTCCTAAGTAAATGTTTGTCCTCCTTTTTTCTTTTTCTTTTTTCTTTTTATTCTTTATTTTTACATTTCTTTCTTGTCCTTTTCCCTTGAGGATGTAGGAACACTTTGATTTCATTTAAACATTTTATTTAGCCTTTATATTAGGCATTACATCAAAATTATAATTTTATAACTATTGGCAAAATTTCTAGGATTCTCATCCTCCCATGAATGTCTTGACAAGTTGTGGGAGTTAAAAACAAGGCTTTGTCTAGGTCACTATGGCTGGTACATAATTTTTGCTCCCTTTCTGCCTTTTTTGTTTAGACATGAACGTTGTAGAAGTTTCAACTTGAGCAGATGACATTGCACATTACATCGTCTATTGAGCCCAATGCGCAAATCGATGGTGGCAAAAACCAGTGAGCCCAAGGAAGCCCAGTGGCTATCCATTTTTTTTATTACTTTTTTTTTTTTTAATGAGTTTTTAACCTGTCAAAAATAGAAGTCCCTGTCTACTTTGTTTGTGTGAGTTCATTCTTGCTATGTGATTGGACATTTGGGTGCCTTCGTTCTTGGCATCATTGTCCTTGAACCGACGAGTTTCTTTGTCGTCCTCCCGTGAGTTGATTTTCTTCTTAGTTCCATTGGCTTGGACCACTTCTTTCACTTTGTAGGTTCATTGGTGGGGCTTATAGGCAGTTGGCTAGTAATGTAGCGTATAAGGTGAAGATGAGCTTGGTCAAAAGTCCCTTAAAGTTCCCATGTGCATGCTTCCAGACTACTCGTGCGGAGCAAGAGTCTTGTGTCACACCACCCTCTTCTTCTTTAATTGGTCTTCCTGTTGCTTGTTTGTACTCGAGTGTCATGGAGTTTCCTCTTGCTATAGCAGTTCCTACACCTACTTGTTCCAGTCAAGGGTTGTAGGATTCGTCGTATTCCTTTTCTTTGTTTGGCCATGCTGTCATTCGCTTAAGCTCGCTTGGAGCGTTGATTCTTGTTTGAACCATTTTTTCTTGTCATTTTGAAAAGAGATTGAAAAACGATAAAAAGGTATGAATGCTGATGAGAGCTTGGGATGCTAATCATACAAGGCCCTCCTTTTAGGGCAAAAATATGGGAGCAAATTTTTTCCAACACAAAATCAATGTAATTGAACAAGAAATTAAGAAAAACTTAGAAATAAGCAAAAAACGGAGTCCAGTGCGATTTTCTTGAGGCTTTGTATGGAGAATTATTGCTCAACTCCTCTTTTTTTCATTTGAAGGGATTTTATAATACATTAAAAATAAAAGAGTTTAATTCTCCTTTTAATTCGAGAGTTTATTCTCTCTTTAATGCAAACAAAGGTCTTCCAATACAAAACATTTTAATATGATTTAATAATAATTATTGATAGCCTTTAATTATTGACAGCTACATTACTTGATGATATCTTGTGACCTTCAATCTTCCATCTTTAAGTTAGGCTATGGACGCTCAGAGTGCTCGGATGCTTGGGTGCTCAAAGTATCTTGATACTCAGACGATTAAATGCTTGGGTTTCAGACGTCCGAGTGTTTGAATGTCTCGATGTCTGGGTGTTTGGAGGTCTAAATGCATCGATTCTCAATCCCTGAATATTTAGATGCTCATGAATGACCTGACAGATTATCTCATCATAACAATATACTTTTGAATTATTGAAAAATCTTATCTAGTAGCAGCTCACAGTATCATGGTCTTTGTTGTTTCATAACAAAAAAAATCTTTATTATATCGATAGGCCGTGAGATAGTGGTGGCTTCTAGGCAAAAAACTTAGCCCCAAATTAAGATTCTTGCTAGTAAATGATGAAATCTTGATGCCCGTGATAAATTGTAGAACTAAAAAGGACAAAAAAAATACACAAACCTTTTTTTTAGATTTAGAAAAATAACCAGGCATGCTCACAGATCGAGCTAATTTTGTAGAGAGGAAATTTCAATCATTGAAGGATTGAGGAAGGTAAAGGGCAGACAATGCTTAAAAGGATAAAAGTTCGAGAAAATTACACCTTATGCCACATTTTTTCCCATCTATTTATTTATGCCACAAAAAAATAAAAAAAAGCTTGTGCCGCATTTTTTATTTCTTTTTATTTTCTTTTGTTCCCCGTTCTTTCTCGATTTCTCTATCTTTATCTCTCTCTCTTCTTTGTCCCTCCTCTCTCCCTCTTCCCTTTTTCTCTGTCTTCTGATTCTATGGTGAAGTTCTGGCGACTTTGCGATGAGCCTCAAGATACACGATGATTGACTACATTGGTGACATCAAGATAAGCCTCACAATCCATATGTGTCCGATGAAAGTTCAGCCTTCTCTACATAACGAAGGATGGCACAGTGACTTCGCAACGAGCCTAGGAGGACGCTGCATAGGTTTGGAGATTACTCAATCTTTAATCTTTAAACTTCAGTCTCTTTTACGCAACGAAAGATGTCCCAACGAAAGACAAAGCTCATATCAAAACATTTGTTGGTGTAGTGACTTGGTGATGAGCCTAGGAGGGCAGCACACATATCTAGCGATCGCGTGACCTTCAGTCTCCTCTGCGCAATGGAGGACACTGCAATGACTTCACAACGAGCCTCAGAGGATGGCATATAGATTTGGAGATGGTGCGACCTTCGACATGCAACCTTCAACCTTCGTCTTCTAGTGGAGATCGTCAGCATCAATGGGGATATGTCGTTGTTGTATTTTTCTTTTCCTTTTTTTATTGGTTTTGATGGTATTTAGAGGTCGTCGGTGACATTGTCAGTACCTCTGATGTTGCAAGTAAGCTAAAGACAAGTCAGCAACAACGAAGAGAGAGAAAGAGACAAGAGATAGAGGAAAAAAATCCCTGTTGGATATGAAAAATGT
>CAMOHE010027165.1:0-37398 GCA_946598075.1 Artocarpus hirsutus
CCCCCCCTTTTAATAAATGTTCCATGTTTAGAAATATTAATGAAATTAAAGCTTTTCCTACTGCATCTAGAGAATGAAGAAATAGTGTTTATAGTTATAATGAAAATACTATTATTAATGCTCCACATAATGATAATATTGCTAACGATATAATTAATATGGTTCTTCACCTTACATTGCATAAAAAAGTAAATACTAAATCAAAACGTATGCGTAATTTAATTAGAAGAAATACTACTAGAAAATTAATAGTTAGTAAACCTAGTATTAAACAAACAAGTGATAAAGTAATTATAACTGCATATATATTTGATAGAGAAAAAGCTATGTATACTAGAAGATTATTTTTTGTAAAAAACAGTTTGCGTAAAAGCACAATTGGTCTTATGGAAAAAGGTTTAATAAAACCTACTAATATATCTAATATAAATATAGCACAATTACTAGCTACTGATATTAGTACGAATGACAAACAGTTATCTTTAGTTCCAACTGTAAAGCTAAGAAACAAATTAGTAAAAAATATAAAAAAACATAGCCCTATCAAACGTACAAAAAAAAGTATAAAATTATATTTAAAAAGGCTATCATATAAATATAAAATAAATTACAGAATAGTATCTCGTATTATGTATAAATCATTTTTAAATAAAAAGAGTATGTTAAATAATTTATTTATGTTCAAATTCTTAAAGTGGACTTTGTCTTATTTTAATATAAAGGTTTGCTATATAAAAAATAATAAAACATTATCTGTTATTAATACAAATAATAGATTAATAAGTATAAAACCTATAAATAACCAATTAATTTTAATTAATAATTCTTCTGATAACCATGGTAAATTATATAATATAGCTGATATAATAAAAATATACCAAATAGCTAATTTAACTCCGCTAATACAGATAAGATTAATAAATAAAATATTATTGACTAGTATAAGAGTAATGATAACACAGTATATAGGAGATAACGTAAAAACAAATAGTAGTTTACATAAACTATTTAGTTTATACAGAAACAAATATATGATACGTCACACAATGTTTTACTTAAGAAAACAAAAATTAGCCTTAAGTTATTTAATTAAATTATATAATAATAAATTAAAATATAATAATCTATTATATGGATTTAAATATCTATTAGCTAATGTGTACAGTAAAAATATAAAGCTAAACTTAGTAAATTTAAAATATTTACATTTAGATAGTGATATATTACTAGAAGCTATTTCTATAAAACTAAGAAAAAAGACAAATAATGTTTTAAAAATATTAAATAAAGTACTTACATTAGTGAAAATACCAAAAATTGTTACACATAGTGACAAAATACAAAATATAAACAAATTCAAAATATTTAACTGATCTTCTTGTAATATGGTTACAAATAAAAACTTTATAAAAAACAAGCTAGATAATCTATTATATAATATGTTTCCTAACGCTATAAAATATGATAAACATGAATTAGCACATAACATATTGTATTCTATCAAACATAAATGAGTTAGAGGAGTAAGATTAGAAGCTAAAGGTAGATTAACAAAACGTTATACAGCATCAAGATCTGTGTTTAAACTTAGATATAAAGGAAGTTTAAGAAATTTAGATCACTTAAAAAAACCTAATTTTACAAGAGAACAAGTAAGTGTGGTTATGTTAAGAAATAGTATGAGACCAAATGTACAATATACGTTTACAGCTAGTAAAAAACGTATAGGAGTATACGGATTAAAAGGTTGAGTAAGTGGATACTAAATAAATTATACAAAAAAACAATGTAAAGCTTCGGCTAGAAATAAGATAAGTAGTAGTCTGACCCACTTTGAAAAAAGTGGATAAAATACAAGGTTTAGCCTATTAACTAAAATGAACAGGCTAATTGCGCCAGAGAGTACAAATTGGGTGCGCAGTTTGGCACCTCGATGTCGGCTTAACTCATCCACATGAATGCAAGAATCATGAAGGGTACGGCTGTTCGTCGATTAAAGAGTTACACGAGCTGGGTTAAATACGTCGTGAGACAGTATGGTTTCTATCTTCTAGAGGGATATTAAGTAGAAATAGGATAGCCCCTTCGTACGAAAGGAGTTGGGTATGTTAATCCAGGGTTTACCTGCTGTAAATGCGCTTAATATTAAATTAATAAGTAGTGTTTTAGATTACTTATATTATAATTATATTTATTTTATATATATAAGCCTATAACTTGAAATTTATAACAAAAGGTTATACATTCACTAATGTATATTATAGCATGAGCATGGCAGGAAAGCTAAATTAACTAAAAATAAACGCTGAACGCATATAGGCGTGAAATTTACCTTAATATACTTACAGTATAGCTAAATATAATAGCAATTATATATCTTAGCTCTTTAAGAGTAGATTATATACGAAAGTATTAAGATATTCAAAATAAGAGTAACGGATATGCTATATATAATATATATAGCAATATATAGGCTTTAGTTTTAAGGATTTTGATGTTTTAAGACGTAAAGTACTAATTTTACTAATATTATACTAGTAATAATAATATCGCTTTAAATATAAATATATATATATGATAAATAATTCAGGCCTGGTTAGCATAAAAGTAATGCAACCGTTTTGTAATCGGTTGAAGTAAGTGCGATACTTGCACTGGGCTAAAATTAAAACATAGGGTTGGTATTTTAATAGGTAGAAAACTTTCTTGTCACGAAAGTGGGCGCCGGATCGAGGCCGGTCCAACTCGTCTAAATGTGGGTTGATGTAATTGGATAGCATAGTTGGCTCATGATCAACAAGTAAAGGTTCAAATCCTTTGTCCGCAAGGCATAGCCGTAACAAGGGCTATAGCTTAATTGGCAAAGCAAACTGCTCATGATAGTTCAGATGAGTGTTCAAGTCATTCTAGCCTTACAACTCCAACCGGAGTATTGTTATAAATAATGTTTTAATATTGAGTTTGATGATGGCTCTGAGTGAACGCTGTCTTAGTGCTTGACACATGCTAATCGAACGTCAGACCGTTTTGCTTATTAGCAAATGAGTTTGAAGTGGTGTACAGGTGAGTAAATGATATTCGTGCTACCTTAAAGTAAGGCATCATTAAATACCTTATAAAGTCTATTAAAAGTTTTGCTTTAAATAGTACTATAAAGAAGTGAAATACTTCGCTTTAAGATGTTTGTTTTATCTCGGGAAAGTAGTAGTTAAGGTAATTGCTTAACTAGCGTAAAGCCCGTAGTCGTAACTGAAGGGTTGATCGACCACATTGGGTCTGGAAAAACCCCAATACGTATAGTACAGCAGTGAGGGATATTGGTCACTAGTCTAACGACTGAACCAGCAACTAGGAGGAATGGTAGGTGGTTTATCCACGTAAAATTCTATATAGATTATTGATATTGACTACTTTCTATATAAATGTCTCGACAAAATCACGTGCCAGCAGTCGCGGTAATACGGGAGAGACTAGTGTTATTCATCTTTAATAGGTTTCAAGGGTACCTAGACGGTTTATCGGACTAATACAAGTGCGTATTTGTACTAGATAATCTAGAGTTTGATGTGAGAGGAAAATATGAGTACCATTAGAGTAAAGATGAAATTTTTTGATACTATAGGGCACTGGTAAAGGCGAAGGCAATCCTTTATATATAAACTGACGTTGAGGGACGAAGGCTTGGGTAGCAAACAGGATTAGATACCCTAATAGTCCTTGCAGAAAATTATGAGTGTTATAGGTTAATTGTTATACTATACTTTAATATCAGTTAGTCTATCAATAAAAGTGTAAGCATTCCACCTCAAGAGTAACGTGGCAACGCGGGAACTGAAATCATTAGACCGTTTCTGAAACCAGTAGTGAAGTATGTTATTTAATTCGATGGTCCACGAAGAACCTTACCACAATTTGAGTATTATATAAAAAATTTTTTCTATGGCTTTTGCCAAAACATTTATATATATTACAAGAGCTGCATGGCTGTCTTCAGTTAATGTCGTGAGATTAAGGATAACTCCATTTAATTAACGGAAACCCTTTTTTTATTTTCTTTATAACTTAGAACACCCCGTAATAAGGTATTGATAATAGGGACCAAGACAAGTTTTATGGCCTTAATATTGTGGGCTATAGACGTGCCACATATGCCTAGACAAAAGGATGCGAAAATGTGAATATTTAGCTAACCCTTGAAAAAAGGATATAATATGAATTGTAGTCTGAAACTCGACTATATGAATAAGTAATTACTAGTAATCGTAAATAAGTATGTTACGGTGAATATTATCTCAGATAGGTACTAACCACTCGTCGCACGCTGAAAGGAGTATGCGCAATAAGTTTGGTTATAACTGTTTTACAATAAATATGTATTATTTTATATTTCGGTGAATGATCTTCGTATGCGTGACTCTGATTGGTGTTAAGTCGAAATACGGTTCGTGTAGTGGAAATTGCACGGGACTAATATATCTAAACAATAAAAAAAAAAAAAAAAGAGGATTAATTTAACAGGTAAAATATGCTATTATAAAGGTTCAATTCCTTTATTCTCTTCATTTGTATTGTTTATTATATATATATATAACTATTTTTATTTATTTTCTTTTATTAGTCTGGACACTATTTACTTTATTAATTAATAAATTAACATTATTCATTAATTATCTATAATATTAAGTATATTTTCTTAAATAGACGGCTTAGATTTCTTTATAGTTTTACATAACAATGATACAAGCAGCTAAAATATTAGGAACAGGTATGGCTACTACAGGATTAACAGGTGCTGGAATAGGAATAGGAGTAGTTTTTGGAGCATTAATATTAGGTGTTGCAAGAAACCCATCATTAAGAGGACAATTATTCTCATACGCTATATTAGGATTTGCTTTTGCTGAAGCTACAGGTTTATTTGCACTTATGATGGCATTCTTATTATTATACGTTGCTTAATTAAATTGTAAATAAGTAAAAATTAATACAAAAAAAGGAAGGTTCCGTTTGTGGGTATGACGGGTTGAGCTGTAAACTCAATAGCCTTGCGCTGTCGAAGGTTCAAGTCCTTTTCTTCCTATTAAACTCCCGTTAGCTCAATTGGTAGAGCATAATACTTCTAATATTTGTATTTGAGTTCAAGTCTCAAACGGGAATAAAGAGTATAATTTAATGGTAAAATGAGAAGCTTCAAACTTCTTCTTTTCAGTTCAAGTCTGAATACTCTTGAACACTTTATAGTACCATATACAATATTGATTAAATATTTATTTTTATTTTGTAAAAGGGGGTATAGTTTAATAGGTAAAACTGCGACCTTGCACGTCGTTATTTCAGGATCGATTCCTGATGTCTCCAGTTTTTGTGTAGCAGTTTATGTAGATAACAAGTAAAAATTATGCAAATAAAATTATCTTATCTGCAAACATCTATTTTAATTATTATAATTAATTTAACTTAATATGCACATATTTGTATAGTATATACTTATCTATATGTAATATTATTTAATATAAACACACTTTTAACTACATTATTGTTATTTTTTACATTTGTTTATATTGCATTATTTAAGCTAATACCTCTAATATAACTATATATTATATAGTAAGGCTATTATTTATTATAACTACGAATATGACTATTATTATGGGAGAAAAAGTGATTCTATAGAATTTAGTAAAGATGATTAAAAAAGAGTAAAATAACTCGGATAGTAATACTATTATACCTTAATTAATTTATTAATAATAAAAATGAAAATACATAAGTTTATTCTAGTAAAAAATATAAATCAGGAGCGTCGGTTTTTACCTTTGGAAAGGGATAGGAAATAGAAGTGTGAACATGATTTTTTAAGTAAAACATACAACAAATAGATCAAAAAAGCAAATAACAATAACAAGGTATAAACTTCCTTGAAAAAATAAGGCTCGAGAAGCTCAATTGGTTGAGCGGAACATTGAAGATGTTTAGGCTATAAGTTCAAATCTTATGTCGAGCAACGACTACCATTATTTTCTGCAATAATTATGTAATTCTTGGAAACCTAGTCGAAAAGGTAATGATGGAATTGGTAGACATGAATAGCTTAGGACTATTTGATTATAATAATTTTATCCGTTCAAGTCGGATTTACCTTAAGATATGTTGTGGACTAATCGGTAAGTCATAAATTTTTGGTATTTACTAATAAGTGTTCGAGTCACTTCAACATAAAGTTATATATATAGTTTATTTTAATAGATATAAAAGGTGGATATAGTTCAAAGGTAGAACATCTGTATGTGGAACAGTATAGTCTCTGTTCAAATCAGAGTATCCTCCCTATTAACAACTTCAGCCAGGATAGTTCAATGGGCTAGAACATTAATTTCATGCATTAATAGTGAGAATTCGAATTTCTCTCCCGGCTAAACATGTTAGTTAAATGGTATAACATCGTACTACGGATACGTACTTATAAGTTCAATTCTTATACATGTTTAAAAAAAGGATTAGCTCAATTGGTAGAGCAACCGTTTTACACACGGCAGGTTGAGTGTTCAAGTCACTTATCCTTTATAGGGATGTGTTGCAGATGGTTCTGCGTTTTGATTGCAGATCATAAATAAGGAGTTCAATTCTTCCATATCCCTAAAAAAAAAGCTTTTGTAGCTCAACGGTAGAGCGGGATACTGTTAATATCTAGATAGATGTTCGATTCATCTCAAGAGCTAAAATATAAATGACCTTATTTTACCTCATCTCCGAGTTAATACATTGTGTTAACTCGGGGATGATTACTAACATAATGTATTAACTCGGGAAATGGATGATTACTAGTAAAATCCTACTTCAATTATGTTCTAATGCCGTTTCTAGCAAGCGAGATAAATCCGTCACGTACGCTAGAAATAGCGTTATTACTTTATTATTAACTTATATAGTAACATATAATGCTTATGATAGTGATTACTTAGCCAATGGTATAGGTATATACCATGGATTCTCTCAAACAACGGATAGTGAATACATAGCCAGTAGTATAGGTATATACTTTGGATTCTCTCAAACAACGGTTAAGACACAGTACCGTACCATTTATATTAAATTAATACCTAGCATACTAGTAATGCTAGGCTTTACTCTAGTAACCAGAATATTGTTATGTCTGCTAGGTATAACTAATTACACCTTAGTCGGTATGGCTAGTGTTGCTTTAATTCATTTCACAAGAAAAGTACTATTTGACAATTATGTAGGTAAACTGTATATACTACAAATATTCTATATAGTTTCTTATAATATTCTCTTATTGGTGAAACCCTTTGTCCTGGTTTATATAGTAGAATGTATAAACATAGAAATTATAATATATGTGTTAGTTATTGTAACTAGTTTATTTATAGTAGATAATTGCGACCTTTATGTGGTAAACATAAATGGTAGTAAGTCTAATTCTACCCCTTCAACTTACCCTCCATATACTGATAACCCTCAAAGTTCTAAAGGTTCTCAGAGTCCTCAAGGTCCTCAAGGTCCCCAAAACCCCCAAAAACCTTTGATAACACTAAAGGAGGAACCTGACAATAGTAAAGATAACAATAACATTCCTTCTATAGATGAACTAAATAAACAAGTAAAAGATAAGTATATGGAGTGTAAAGCTGTGCAAAACGAATGTACTAGTCAATATTATCAAAATATTCAAGATATAATGGATAAATTAGATTGAGAACATAAAATACGGGCAACACGAAATAAGACATATGAAGCTAGTATTACTCCTATTGTTGATGAAGAGCACATGAGGATAGTGAGAGAAAATAAAGCATTTACTACTCCCTGATTAAAGGAAAACATAGCTTTACATGAAAGACATATGGTTCATTTTAAATCAAGACACGAGATGGCTTGACAAGAGTATTCGGCTGTGCACACTCCACGTCATTGTTACCACGATTTCGGATATCATTATGATAATGTGAAAACTCATTTGAATAAGGTTGCAGAACACCAAAAAGATTTAATAAAACTAGCAGAACTAAGAGACGCTCGTGAGAATTCTGGTTAAAAATGTACAACGGTATATAGTCTGAGTTACTTTATCACTAACTTATATAGAAACGTATAATGCTTATGATAGTAATCACTCAGCCAATAGTATAGGTATATGCCATGGATGATTTCATACTACAATTATAACACGCCTTTTAAGGAACATTTTTATAATTACTAATACGTTTTTGAATTCTCATAGGTTTTTATATATCATCTTTTATAAAATTAATGTTAAATTATATATGATAGGTTATACTAAATTTTTACTTCAATGATATATAATCAGGTGTAATAATGATTATTATAATAATATTACTATTTATATTAAACCCTCACGATTGACTAAGTTTAAACAATATACTATCCTTAATAATATCAAGTTTTATGTAGAATAATCACATTAATGAACTAAACTAATTATTTATACTAATTTTTATATAGGTTATACTAACTATCAATAATAATTTTTATATATATTATACTAACTATCAATAATAATTTTCATATAGACTTTACTAGCTATTTATATTAATTTTAAGATAGATTGTATTAGCTATCTATGTTAACTTCAACAATAAAAAAAAACGGGTTAGAGCCAGGTTGGTTAGGCGTCTCATTTGGGTTGAGAATCTGTTATGTTCGAATCATAATAACCCGATACCAGTTATTATATAAGTAATATATAAATTAACAAACAAAAAATTAATTTATATTATTTCTTACGGATTGTGCAAGTAACATAGAATACAGTGCAAACTTCTTTAATTAATTATAAATGATAAAAAACTCTCTTTATACAAATAATTGTACATATGTCGGTATTAACAAAAGATCTTTTTCATCAACAAGATTTTTAAATGCATCTATACTTGGTTTAACAACAGTTTGTATATTAGTACAACTAATACAAGTAAATGCACCAGTAACAGTATCTAATTTGGAATTAGAATATACAAGTACTATTTTAAATGACGCTCCAAGACCATGAGGATTATACTTTCAAGATACAGCTAGCCCTCAAATGGAAGCATTAGTAGAGCTACACAACAATATCATGTTCTATTTAATAATAATACTATTTACAGTAGGTTGAATATTAGCAGCTATAATAGTAAAATACGTAAAACCAGTTATCAGTAATAAATATGTAAATCATGGTACACTAGTTGAGTTAATATGAACAATAACTCCTGGATTAATACTAATATTAATAGCTTTTACCTCTTTTAGATTATTATATTTAAATGATGAAGTAAGTGACATAAATGTTAGTTTATATGCAGAAGGACATCAATGATACTGAAGCTATTTACTTCCTGATTTTTTAGATGACAATGGGGATAATATAGAATTTGATTCATACTTAACTCCTGAATCTGATTTAGAATTAGGACAATTAAGAATGTTGAATGTAGATGAAGCGGTGGTATTACCAGAACTTACACACACTAAAATAATAATATCTAGTGGGGATGTAATACATTCATTTGCATGCCCATCTTTAGGATTAAAAACAGATGCATACCCAGGTAGATTAAACCAAGCTTCTACATTACTAAATAGAATTAGTAACTATTTCGGACAATGTTCTGAAATATGTGGTATATTACATAGTTCAATGCCTATAAAAATAAGTTCAGTTACTCTTGAGAAATTCTTAACTTACTTATCAACTAAATAAAGTAGTTTACTAATACCATATAGTATTTTATTTAAATATATTAACATTATCTTATTATAACTATAGAAATAACATAATAAAATATAAAATTTGTGCTATATAATAAATTGAAATTGCTTTAGATATTACCTTAAATATTACTTTAAAAATAACATTCAAAACAATATTTTTTTATTTAATTATATGTACTGAAACTTACTTTTGCTTTATATCTAAGGTATAATTATTATATATATAGATTTATTATGTTATATGCTTGGACGACTTTATCTATATTAGAAGTATTATCAGTAGTAGTTCCTTCACTTTTAGTAGTGGCTTTTGTAACAGTGGCCGAAAGGAAAACTATGGCTAGTATGCAAAGAAGATTAGGACCAAATATAGTAGGATTTTATGGTCTATTACAAGCATTTGCTGATGCTTTAAAATTATTATTAAAAGAATATATTTCTCCAGCTCAAGCTAACATAATACTATTTTTCCTAGGTCCTATTATTACTTTAGTTTTCTCTTTATTGGGATATATAGTTATACCTTTTGGACCGGGATTAGCTTTGTTTGATTTCAATCTGGGTATATTCTATATGTTAGCTGTATCTTCTGTATCTACATATGGTATATTGTTAGCAGGTTGAAGTGCTAACTCAAAATATGCTTTTTTAGGTTCTTTAAGAAGTACAGCCCAATTAATAAGTTATGAGTTAATATTAAGCTCAGCTATACTTTTAGTTATATTTATTACTAGTAGTTTAAACTTAACAGTTAATGTGGAAGCTCAAAGAACAGTATGATTTATATTACCTTTATTGCCTGTGTTTATTATATTCCTTATAGGTGCAATAGCAGAAACAAACAGAGCACCTTTTGATCTAGCAGAAGCTGAGTCAGAATTAGTTAGTGGGTTTATGACTGAGCATTCAGCTGTTATATTTGTTTTCTTTTTCCTAGCTGAATATGCCAGTATTATATTAATATGTATACTTATTAGTATATTATTTTTAGGTGGTTATGTTATATATGCTAATTTATTATATGATTTATTCAATACTATATTAGATATTGGAAACTGATTAAATAGCAATTATAATGTAGTAGATATTGATATAATAGATGATAGTGTTTATACTTTTATATATTTAACAGAAAATATAGACGAAGGTATAGTATCTAGCTTAATATTAAGCGTAAAATCTCTATTAATGGTGTTTGTATTTATTTGAGTTAGAGCCTCATTTCCTAGAATACGTTTTGATCAGCTAATGACTTATTGTTGAACAATAATGTTACCATTATTATTCGGATTTATTTTGTTTGTTCCTTGTTTATTATACATATTTAATATGTTACCTACAAATACACTATTCGGGTAAATTCAACCTAATTTTTCCTAATTTTTCCTAATTTTCCTAATTTTCCTAATTTTCCTAATTTTCCTAGTTATTAATTTTACTCATACGCTGCATAAGCCTAAATTTACTTAAATTTTTAATAGTTAAATAAAACTATGCCACAATTACTACCTTTCTTTTTTATTAATCAAGTAACATTTGTTTTTGTATTGATACTAATATCACTACAAATATTTTCTAAATATATATTACCGAGTAGCATATGTCTATATACATATAGAATGGCTATTAACAAATTTTAGTGTATTAATCACAACAAGCGTTATTTTTTTTTATATATCTGTTCAATTTATTCTTTTTACTATAATGGTAACTATGAATTTTTATATATTGTATGCAGCTAGTCGTCTAAATTATATTTTTAATATAGTGGCAAATACAAACCCTAGTATACTATGATTTATTAATATCAATTTTTTTAATCAATGAGGTATATGTAAAAAATGAATGTCATTTTTTATAAATGTCTAGGATCTTAATATGAATTTATCATTAATACTATTTTTAATAGGAGTTTTAGGTTTTGTACTAAATAGAAAAAATATAATATTAATGCTTATATCTATAGAGATAATGTTATTAGCCGTTACATTTTTGATATTAGTAAGTTCTTTAAGCTTTGATGATATATTAGGGCAAACATACGCTATATATATTATAAGTATTGCAGGGGCAGAGTCTGCAATAGGATTAGGTATATTAGTAGCTTTTTATAGATTAAGGGGAAGCATAGCTATAGCGTATTAATAATGTATTTATCCATAATTACATTCCCTTTATTAGGTTCTATAATATCCGGTTTTTTCGGTAGAAAAATAGGAGTTAATGGAGCACAGATAATAACTACAAGTTTTGTGATAATAACTACATTATTTGCAATAATAGCTTTTTTTGAAGTAGGATTAAATGGTATACCAGTAACATTACACTTATTTAGTTGAATAGACTCCGAATCATTAAATGTATTATGAAATTTTAATTTTGACTCTTTAACAGTATCTATGTTAATACCAGTATTAATAGTTTCATCTTTAGTACATTTATATTCTGTAGGTTATATGAGTCATGACCCGCACAACCAAAGATTTTTTAGTTATTTAAGTTTATTTACATTTATGATGATTATATTAGTTACTGCTAATAATTTTTTATTAATGTTTGTTGGTTGAGAAGGAGTAGGTATATGTTCTTATTTATTGGTTAGTTTTTGATTTACAAGAATTGCTGCAAATCAAAGCTCATTATCAGCTTTACTAACTAACAGAGTTGGAGATTGTTTTTTAACAATAGGTATGTTTGCTATATTATGATCATTTGGTAATATAGACTATGCTACTGTATTCTCATTGGCTCCTTATATTAGTGAAAATATAGTTCTTATAATAGGTATTTGTTTGTTAATAGGTGCAATGGCTAAAAGTTCTCAAGTAGGATTACACGTATGACTACCTATGGCGATGGAAGGTCCTACACCTGTTTCAGCTCTAATACATGCAGCTACTATGGTTACTGCTGGAGTTTATTTATTAATGCGTAGTTCCCCTCTTATAGAATATAGCTCAGTTGTACTGTTATTATGTTTATGATTAGGAGCTTTAACCACTGTGTTTAGTTCTTTAATAGGATTGTTTCAGCAAGATATTAAAAAAGTTATAGCGTATTCTACAATGTCTCAACTAGGTATGATGGTTATAGCTGTAGGTTTATCCTCATATAATGTGGCTTTATTCCATTTAATTAATCATGCTTTCTATAAAGCTCTATTATTTTTAGGTGCAGGTTCAGTTATACATGCTGTAGCAGACAATCAAGATTTCAGAAGATATGGAGGATTAAGAGAATTCTTACCATTGTCATATTCAGTTATGTTAATAGCTTCACTTAGTTTAGTAGCCTTTCCTTTTATGACAGGATTTTACTCTAAAGATTTCATATTAGAGTCTGCATTTGGAGGGTATAAATACTCTAGTATATCTGTTTACTTTATAGCTACTATAGGTGCTATATTTACTACTTTATATTCAGTTAAAGTACTTTATTTAACTTTTTTAGGTAATCCTACTGGTTCATTAAATTCTTATAAAAATGCACATGAAGGAGATATATTTATGAGTTTACCTTTGATAATATTAGCTATATTCTCTATATTTTTTGGTTATATAACTAAAGATATGTTTATAGGTCTAGGTACGGGATTTTTTGTAGATAATGGTTTATTTATACATCCTAACCATGAAATAACTATAGATACTGAATATAGTGTACCTACTTTATTTAAATTGTTACCCTTGGGTTTCACCTTATTATCTATTTTTATATCTTTAATATTATTAGAATTTGTATATAAACCCGTAATATTATTTAAATATAGCAAATTAGGTTATAATATATTTAGCTTTTTCAACCAACGTTTCTATATAGAGTTGTTTTATAATAAATATATTACCGATTTAACGTTAAAATTAGGGGGTCAAACCACTAAAATATTAGATAAAGGTTCAATTGAATGAATAGGTCCTTATGGTTTAGAATTAGGTCTACACAATTTAAGTAATATATTAAATAAATTGAGTTCAGGTATAATAACAAATTACGCTGTATTTATATTAGTAGGTTTAATATCTTATATTATAATGCCTAATATAAGTGATGAGTCTTCATTATTACTATTATTTGTTCTGTTTTCAATCTCTTTATTTGGATATAAAAATCAAGTTACTTTAGAACAAACCTCATCTAGTGAATCTACTTTAGAACAAACCTCATCTAGTGAATCTACTTTAAAACAAACCTCATCGGATAAACTATAATCTAATGTGTTCGCTATTTTTTAACTAAATTTGTTTGTAGTTTACTAGTTTCTATTTTCCTTTTCTGTTCCTTAATTTAAAATGTATTTAAAGTATATTTATTTACTTTTATCAGTAACAATAAACATAAGTTTTTTATTTTTACACTTTCAGTTATTAAAAAAATCAAAATAAAGTATTATGATTATGTAACAACACATTAAGTATAAACACCGTATTTTATTTAATTAATCTGTGATAATAAATTCTATACAAGTTTATGTTAATTTCATTCTATACGTTGTAAAATTAACAGTAGATATATAAACTAGTTATAAATTATAAGTAATATGTATTATTAATACTATTATTATTTATAAAGGTTTTACAATAGATCACATTTGCATTAGCTATATCCAGATACTATTAAGAGAAGTCTTAACTTAAACTTTTTTTTTCTTAAAAATACTCAAAATTGACGTACATGTAAAACTTTTGGCCATAGATTTTTGTACAGGATTTGTAGCATTTGATTTTATATTCTAGCTTAAATTTACCTAATTCTTTAGAATCCATCAAACTGTCATCCAATTTAATATTAGTAATAATACTATCTGTATCACTATAATATATGAGTCCTCCTTTATTAAGTAGAGATAATTTAACTTTACTCATAAACACTCTTGCATATGCTGTAACAGCCGCTGAAATTACTATAGAAGTATTATTCATAGAACCAGTCTCTAAATCAGTATATTTATTAGCTAATTTAACAATGTCTAAATCATGGGACTTTATTACCTCATTATCTAATTTATTAACATATGTTACTAGTAATTTATTGTCATTCAGTTCTTTATAACTATTAATTTTTTTCATGGTAGATATTCTATCAAAGGTACTCTCAGTAACTATATCTGTCACATTTTTATCTAATCTTATACCAAATCTACCTAATAAATTATTTAATAAACTTTTAGCCATAGATTTTTGTACAGAATTTGTAGCATTTGATTTTATATTATATATATCTTCTATATAAGATTTAAATACTGTATCACACTTGTCAAATGTGTATCCATGTAATATTTGTATCTCATATCCATTATCTCTGGCAAATTTTAATTCTTCACTAAAATATCACCCTGATCATTTACCTATGGGGAAATATATACCACCTTGGTTTCTTACAGGTAATAATCCTAAATAGTTATTATTATCACATTTAACATTACAATAATAAAATCCAAATAATTTATCAAAGTCGTAAGAATTATCAATAAAATATTCTTTCTTACAATTAATACCAGGCATACTGTTTAATGCAACATAAGGATATAGAGAGTTTACATCATAATAATATAGATTTTCTCCATAGGGCTTATAAACTTCTGTTATACCTCCATAATAAGCTTGTTTTATATCATTGTACATACTTTGTTTATTTATTAAAGGTATGTTATTATTATAATACTTACTCATAAACAATTTCATAGCTAAACTAGATATTGTTAAACTATCTATCATATCTAAACCATAATCTAGAAATACTTGTTTGTTAGCTTTAGATATAACTTGATACAATGATATTAAGTCTTTCTCTAAATAAATTATGCTTTCTTGTTTGAATGATCAATTATCAGTTAGTAAATTATCGTACACTTGTAGATCAACATCTTGATAATACTTAATATCAGGTGTTTTACCTACATAGAATAAATTGCTAGATATGGAGAATTTGTAAGGAAATACTCCTTTAACTACATCTACATCAAAACTTTTACCTAATTGAGACAAACTATTATTAAGTATAGAGTAACTATCTTTTAATACTAATTTTCTCGTAGTATTATTGATGTTTTTACTTATTGTTAGTTGTAATATTTTATTGTCCCTAAATAACGGATTTATCTTATAATGATCCTGTTTGTCATCAATTGATGTATTATGGTCTAGCAACACTTTAATAATGAAAGAAGCATCATAACCACCTAAATTATGACAATAAAATTCTATATTATTGTACTTAGGTCTAAGTAGCTCATTAATCATATTTATCACTATTTCATCTGAATTAATATTGTCTTTACTATCTACGTAATAGATAACAGGACTATCAGATAAGTTAGTTTTGAAACCCAAACAATATATTTTGAATATGTCATCAATATCCTTATAGGTTTCACAATCAATTACTCCTATATTAGGATTATCTATATTGTTGTTGAAAATCTGCATCTTTTTAAGAGGTATCAAGCTCAGCTTTTGTATCTTATAAACAATAATATTATTTTTAATGTAATATCTTGTATTACCATCAATACGAAGTACTAAGTTATCGTCGAGTAATTGATCTGTTATATTACTTAACACAACACCTGATAAACTAAACTTTATTTTTTGATAATTATTATCATTTATTTTATTAATTGCTAATATATATTTACCAGTAACGGTATTAACATAGTAGAATTTATAGGAACTGTCTAAATTAATAAATTTATCTGCATGAATATTTTTAAGATGCTTTGATCTTTCTTTAATACGATTATAAAAATTATGTGTACTATTATCAATATTTAATACAATATTATCTATAAAACCATCAGCACCTACATTTGTATCTAAATTTATTCCTAGTGTATCATTGTCTACAGATATAGGTATGTTATTAGTAGGTAATTTCTGTAGATCTGCTAGCCTATTAGTTGGAGGTTTGTGAGGCTCTACTACTTTACTAATATCATTAAAACTATTATTATTTTGTGTCTTGTGAAATTCAGTCATGATAACACTATCAACTTGTTTAAAAGATAATTGTATATAAACAATAGAATCTTGTTCTAATAAATATCTGTCTAGTGTATCATTTAGTCTAGTAACAGTTATGTTAACAAGTTCTAATAAATCTTGATCACTGTTGTATATAAAACCAAACTGTGAACCACACATAGAAAATAGATTATCAGAATATCTAACTTTTATAAATACTGTATAGGGTAATTTATTGTTTAATAAACTTGTCATTTTATTCTTAATTAAAGAAATATCAGAGTTGTTAATGCAATACAATAACTCAAAAATTGTGAATACAACTAATATTTTAGTAGCAGATTTACTATTAGAATAATGTGTATTTAAAGGAGCAGAAAAAGGAGAAACAGTAGCGTAGCATCTATTTATACCAAAGGATAAATGGGAAATATTAATAAGACTAGAATATAGTCTATGAAACCTAGTATTATTAAGAAATTTGTTTGACATCATATTATTAAATTAAAAAATATCCAGCATAGGGATTATTAGCTACGAAAGAGGCCTGGACCACCGTCTAGCACTAAAAATATAGTCGAAGTAGCAAAAGAGTTAGGAAGTACTCAAAAAGGCGTATTCTAGCATATAGATACGGGAGAAGAAAATTGAGTAAATAAGTGGATAATCAATTTTCTCCTCCATAGATAGGAAAAATGAAGGAAGAATTTTTCTGTACCATTTCTACAAATACTGCTTAGTATATTATATATAATACATAATAGATAAACATATAATTAGCGAATAATTTTCTACTGTTTGATTTACTCTTTATTGACTTTAACCATTATTTGATGTTAATAGTATTACAGTAGTATATTTAATCTGTTTGGTTATTTGAGAAAAAAGAAAAACCTTCATAGCACTGTTATAAACAAGCGTTTAATTTCTGTTAATAATATAGTTAATACTAATAGTTTAGTTGTTACAATGCTATTTTATTTACATTTTCATCTTTACTTTCTATTTTCAGAGCTTTTTTACCTATTTCAAATATAAATCCTACAGTTAGTACCATAACGAATATAATAACTGTAACTAATCCGTATATTCCATTAAATAAAGAACTATTAGCGTAAGGGTAAATTAGAACTAATTCTAAATCAAATATTAAAAATAAAATACCAAACACAAAAAATAATATAGCAAATTGAGTTCTTGTTTGAAGGAATGAATGATAACCACACTCAAACGGACTTTCTTTTTCTTTATATGGCTGACTAGGTGCTAATATAAATGTAACTAATAATAACGCAATACTTATTACAGGAATTAATATAAAAAAAAATGATAGTTTGGTCATTTTATACGGGATTTGATATTATTAAAGATAGTATGCTGTTTAAACTTAGTCAATCGTGAGGGTTTAATATAAATAGTAATATCATTATAGTAAGCATAGATATAAAAATACTTAAAGAACTTGATATAGATATATTGGTTTTATCAGTGTTTATACTAGTATAATCGTTATTTAATCTGTTAGTTAAAACTACTGTATATGTAAAACTATTCATAAAGGTATTTATAGTATAGTCACTTGTACTAAAAAACATTTGTTTTATAAGCGTAAGATAGTAATAGGCACTTATAACACTAGTTAGTATAGCAACTAATGACATAAATATATATCCATTATCTAAAGCAGAACTTAATACCATTTGTTTAGCGAAAAATCCTACTAAAGGAGGTATACCTACGAAAGAAAATATAGTTATAGCTAAACTAATAGATAAAGCAGGATTTATGTAAAAGAATCCTTTTATCTGGTTGGTTAATTGTATGGGAGATTCTTTACTATATGAGTTATTTTCCTCATTTTTATTAGTATACATAAATAAACTATACCCTATTGCTATTAGTATAATAAATGCATTTAGATTTGATAAAGAATATTGCATTATATAAAATAAAAAAGCTTGTATTGATTCTACATTATTTATAACTAACGCTAAAAGTATAAATCCCACATGACTTATTGTTGAATAAGCATATAATCTTTTTATTCTAAATTGAGTTAAACCCAATACAGAACCTATTATTAAGGATATTAAACTACTTATTAACAGAGTATGTGTTCAGTCAAATGTATTTTCAAAAGCTTTAGTATACTCTACATTATTAGTATATATATTGCTTGTATAACGAACTATTTCTAATAGTAAAATAAAGATAGATATTTTGGTAAATATTGCTACAAATGCCGTTACAATAGTGGGTATACCATCATATACATCTGGACTTCATATATGGAAAGGGGCAGCAGTAACTTTGAATAAGAATCCAACAGATAATATAATAAGAGAATATTTTAAATAATCTAAAGTATATTTAACAGCTGCTAAATTAAATATGCTTTGTTCTTCTTGAAAAAAAGAAGAACAAGTTACATCATTTATAATGTATAAACCATCAAATCCTGTATTACCCGAGTTACTATATAATAAACCCGATGCCAATAATATAAAACAAGAACTTAACCCCCCTAGTAAAAAGTAAGTTAAACCTGCTGATGTAGAACTTTCCGAATTTCTGTACATACAACATAGTATATATAAACCATAACTTTGCAGCTCTATTGATAAAAATAAAGATATTAAATCAGAACTAGTCATTAAAAATAAACCTCCTACTATTACAAATAGTATTATTAATGGATATTCTATAATATTATATTGTTCTAATGCTTTATTTGTAATTAGGTTACTTAAATATTTTACTTTTTTACTAATTAATAAGTATAAACTGGACATCTTCTCTGATCACACTTTTCTAGGATAAAATGCATTTAAATTTAATATAATAATACAAACTATAAAAGTGAATAAATGAAACACATGTGTTATAGCTGTTGTATGAAATAATCCATGGTATATACCTATACCATTGGCTAAGTAATCACTATCATAAGCATTATATGTTACTATATAAGTTAATAATAAAGTAATAACGCTATTTCTAGCGTACGTGACGGATTTATCTCGCTTGCTAGAAACGGCATTAGAACATAATTGAAGTAACATTATACTAGTAATCATCCCTTTCCCGAGTTAATACATTATACTAGTAATCATCCTTAAATTAACACATTACATTAGTAATCGTCCCCAAATTAACACATTATATTAGTAATCATTCCCAAATTAACACATTATATTAGTAATCATCCCCGAGTTAGTACATTATACTAGTAATCATCCCCGAGTTAGTACATTATACTAGTAATCATCAGAGAATATCCGATTCGAACGGATGTGATTAGTAATAATCAAATAAGTTTCAAGCTTACCACCATAGGCCACTCGGTCAATTCTCTCGTATAGTCAAAATATTATAAAATAGCGATGATTCCTCGACGAATTGAACGTCGAAAATACTCTTATCAAAAGCACACTTTACCTGATTAAGTTAAGGAACCCGCGCGGAAAGAAGATGAATCGAACATCTAGGTGCAATGTACACAGTATTTAGCAAATACCTCGCCTTACCTGTGGCAATCTTTCCTTAAAAAAAAATATAACTATTTTTTGTATTAAGTGACCCAACTGGGGTTCGAACCCAGGCATATAGCAGTGAAAATGCTATGTCTTAACCACTTGACTATTGGGCCTTTGTGAGACCTACAGGATTCGAACCTGTATACGTGTAATTAAAAGTTACATATTTTAACCATTAAATCAAGATCCCTTGTTGTTTTTTATCTTTGTAGCTTTTGTTGCTTTTATTGTTTTTGTTACTTTTATTGCCTTTGTATAAAACAAAGGGATACGGTCAGCCGAACTCGAATCGGCAACTTTTGTGTGGAAGACAATCAGTTTACCATTAACCTATGACCGCTTTTGATAATTCTGTAACTATCATATAGGAGCATAATATATCAGTGATGATACATTGTAATGTAGACCTTGTAAAATAGGCATAGGGTATATACCAAATATAACTGTAAATAATACTAGTGGTATTATAACGAAAAACTCTCTTTTATTTAAATCTGGAATATTGACCGAGAAATATTTTGTAAATGAACCTCCGAAAGCTATTCTATTAAACATGAACATAGTATATGCTGCACTAAGTATAATAGATAAACTAGCAAATATACCTAATATAGGTAATCTTTCAAATATACCATATAATGACATAAATTCTCCAATAAAGTTTAAAGTTAAAGGCACACCACAGTTACCTAATGATAATATAAAAAATAATATGGAGAATATTGGCATTAGCTGTGCCATACCCCTGTAATATGTTATTAATCTCGTATGGGATCTATCGTATAATACTCCTCCTGCACATATAAATAATCCCGATGAAACAAATCCATGAGCTAAACCTAATAATATACCTCCTTCTATACCTTGTATAGTATTACTAAATACACCTAATAGATACACTGCAGCGTGACTAACAGAAGAGTATGCGATTAATTCTTTAATATCTGTAGTTCTTAATGTACTAGCACTTGCGTATATAATAGTTACTACTCCTATTAGATATACTATATATGTATAATCTATTGAAGCTTTAGGCAATAGAGGTAATATTAATCTAAGTACTCCGTACAAACTTAATTTTAATACTATCTTAATTTTATTATTTTCTATTTATATACCTTTACTTTAGTAAAGGAGTGGATCATTCATTTATAAAACCCATAATCAATTTTACTTTCCCTGCTATCTACTATAGTAATAGATAATATCTATAATGAAAATGCATAATAAATTAATAAGGTATTATTTACAGACAATATTCTAATATTAATGTAACAATGATTTGATACAAAAAACTTGTATTGAATATATATATATATATAACTGTAATATAATAAATACATAGTAATATTATATTTAAAGTATTATAACTCTAAGGTATATTATATATTATATGTGATTATCACTAGTTATCTTTATAGTTCCTACCATAGCTAATAGTAATATAAATGAAGCTAATATAAATGGCATATAATGGTTAGTATATAACATATTTCCTACAGAACTTATATGTGTTAATTGAGTTATTAAAGTATCTCACATTTTTGATGTAACTGTAACAATAGATCTATCTGTATCTATATTTATTAATATACTAGAAATACCATGGTTACCTGAACTATATAATACATTTTCTAACATATGTATAAACTTATTTAAATAAGTAGTTATATCAGTTAATCTATCTTTAACTAATATATCATTTAAACCTACACTAAATAATAATATTATTATTATAGCTAAAGGTATACTATTATAATTATCGGTTAACAACTCAGATGTTCTTATATTAATAAGCATTAGTATAAAAAGAAATAAAATAGAGACTGCCCCTATATATACTAATAAATAAGATAACCCTAAAAAAGGTAACCCTATATAAATAAGATATACAGATATAGAAAGAAATAAACCTATAAGGTATAAAACAGATAATATAGGGTTTTTACTAGTAATTGTTTTAATACCAAAATATATACCTATAAATGATATAGATATTAATATAAATTTATTATGGTTATCACTAAAACTAATCTCTACTGTATTAATCATAAAATAAAATAAATTTCTCATTAAACTATATACAGCTAAGTATAAAAAAAAATCTGCTTTTTAAACTGTGAATAGGTCTTTTTTATATATTATATAGTTATATATATAATACAGTTAGCACAGTGGGAATCTATTACTTAATTAATATAATTTTTATTAATATTAATTAACGTATAAGTTATTTAATATACCTATAGTATAAACATATTAGTATAATTCTAAAATAAATTTAGATTAAGATCCTCAATAGTATACAGATATGAATAAAAATATTCATACTACATCTACAAAATGTCAATATAATATACCAGATTCTAAACCTAAATGATGGTTTTCTGTTAAATGATAGGCTAAAAGACGTCAAGCACCTACAGCTAAAAAAATAGTACCTATTAGCACGTGTAATCCATGGAAACCTGTTCCAAAATAGAAACAAGACCCAAATACTCCATCACTTATGCTAAATAGAGAAACAGTATATTCTACACCTTGTAATGCTGTGAATATCGCAGCAAGTATTATAGTGTAAACTAGACCATCTAGGGCTCCTTTTCTGTTACCCTCTATTAAACAATGATGTGCGTATGTTACCGTAAAACCTGAAGATAATAATAATACTGTATTCATTAAAGGTAATTCAAAAGGATTTACCGGTTCTATACCCATAGGTGGTCATTGTGAACCTAACTCTACTGTAGGGCTTAAACCACTATGAAAGTATGCTCAAAATATAGCAAGAAAGAATAATGCTTCACTAACTATAAATAATGCTACTCCTAAGTTTAATCCTTTTTGTACAGCTAATGTATGATTACCTAAATATGTACCCTCGCTTATTATATCTCTAAATCACAGGGACATGGATGATATTAAGCTTAAAAAAGCTAAAAGTAAAAAATATGATGCAAAAGTAAAACTATGCATATACAATACACCTATACTTGTTAGACTAAATAGAGATATACAGGTATTTAATGGTCAGGGTGAAGGGGAAACCAAGTGAAAAGGATGTGCTTGAAAATTACTTCTAATTAAATTGGTCATGTATATTATCACAAGTGTTTTCGAGTTATTACGGTAATAATGTGAAAAATATACCTATTCTTCTTTATTTTGATTTTTATGCTAATGCGATAACATAATGTATGAAAAATATATCTATTTTCCATTACTATCATAGCATTAGTACAGTAAAAAATATAGCATACAGTTATATTTGTTATAATTATATTATGATCTCTGGAGAAACAAAATAATTTATTCCCTGCCTATAAACCATATAGGATTATTAGGCATATTTCTAAGTTTAAAGCAAGCAAGGATATAGAGATAGTTGCAAATATAGTCACAATCTTAGCCGTAACAAAAGTTTGATATAAATTTATTAAATACCTGCTAATATTATACTACCTCCTAAAGGACTTTCAACATGAGCTTTTAATAATCATGTGTTAAGAAAGATAGTTGGTGTTTTTACAGCAAAAGCTATAAATATACCATAAAATAAAAACAATTGTGTAGAATAATCAAAGTTAGTTTTATATAAAGCGTCTAAATCGCTACTACCCATAATGAAAGTAATAGATAATATAGATAATAGTAAGAATAAAGATCCGAACAATGTATATAAAAACAAGTAAAAACTAGCTCTTACTTTGTTACTAGAACCAAATATACCTATTAATAAAAATAAAGGAGGTAATATACTTTCAAAAAATACGTAAAAAAGAAGTATATCTAATACCATGAACACCGACAATAAAAGTGTTTCTAATAAAAGTATAATTATTACATAACTTTTTATGTTTTCATTTATAGAAGTTCAATTAGATAATAAAGCTATAGGTGTAATTATAGCAGTTAATAATATAAAGTACATTGATATACCATCTACACCTAGATATATATGGAAATGAGTAACTTTATAATATTCTTGAACAAACTGAAATTGGTTAGAAGAAAAATCAAATAATACAAATATAAATAATATTACTAGTAGATTTACTATACTTGTTATTAAAGCAATATATTTAACTTGATTTTTATTATCAGTATCATTGTTTACTGTTACTAAAAATATACCTAATAAAGGTATTAACAAACTTGTTAACAAAGGCATGGTTATATATTATAAATAACGATTTTCTTACTTATTCTACTATATATAACTATATAGTATGATTTATAAAAACTTATTATAGTTCAATATAAATATAATAAATGCATTTTATTTATTATTAATTTGTCTAGTATTAAGTATAGTTAAATAACTGGAATGAATTGCAGTATTGTAAACTACACTTATTTTAATGTAAATCTAGCCCATCTTTTATATAAGAACAAGATAATACCACAAAAACTTGTGCTTGAATGAATGCTATTCCTATTTCTAGTCCCGAAAATGCTATTATAAACGCTAAAGGTAGTAATGCTACAAAAAAGTATAATATACCACTATTCATTATATTATATGTAAAACCACTTAATATATTTAATAGCATATGTCCACTTAATATATTAGCAGCTAATCTTAAACCTAATGAAACATTTCTAGCTAAGTAAGATATAAATTCTATTAATACAAGTAAAGGTAATAAAGCTAATGGACAACCAGCTGGTACAAGTAAAGAAAAGAATCTGTGTAAATGTGTCATAAATCCTAATAATGTAGCTCCTAACACTATAGTGAAACTTAATGAAAATGTTACTATAAAGTGTGAAGTAGAAGCAAAACTATATGGTACCATACCTATTAAATTATTAGCTAATATAAATACAAATAATGTATAGATAAAAGGAAAGTATACTTGACCTCTTGTTTCGTTAATCTGGTTTGTTACAATACTGTATATAGTTGCGTATACAGTTTCTTGTATTACAGAAGTATTGTTTGCCACCAATTTGTTATAATTGTTGTTTATCAATGAAATAATTATTACTATTATTGAACCTAAAGTCAAGTATAACCCTATGTTAGTTATAGATATGTTTACATATTGAAGTATTACTATATTAAGTAAACCTTTTATGTCAAATTGATCTAGTGGGCTCATATTATTGAAAATCATAAAAAAAATTATTATAAGGTCGATGAATATATATTAAATATCTAAAAAAGCATGTAAAGAATTAAAATCGTAATAGTATATGTAATAATAATAACCTAAATATATTAAGTTTTATTAATTTATTTATTTAAAATAGTTATATCTGTTATACTATTTTCAAATAAACTAACACTTGGTACGATTATAAAGAAGTAACCAAAATAAACTAAAGTAGCAAGTTGACCTAATTCTATGAAAGGACTTTCAACATGTTTTGCACCTAATATCATAAGAAGTATAAAGTTAGCTACAAATAAGAAGAAGAATATTTTACTTAAAGGTTTAAATTCAAATCCTCTTAATTTACCTAAATCTCCAAAAGCCATAAATATTATTACAACTATAGCCATAAACATAGCTATAACTCCAGCCAATTTATTAGGTATAGATCTTAATATAGCATAGAATGGTAATAGATATCATTCAGGCACTATAGCAGGTGGAGTTTGCATAGGATTAGCCATAACATAGTTTTCACTATCTCCTAATACATTAGGTATAAAGAATACGAATAAAGACAATACTCACATAAATATAAATACAGTAATTAAGTCTTTAAATATAAAATAAGGATGGAAAGGCACTTTATCGTAATTTGATGATATACCTAAAGGATTATTAGAACCTGCACTGTCGTGTAATGACATTAAGTGCATCATAGCTAATGCTGCTAATATAAAAGGTAATACAAAATGTAGTGAAAAGAATCTATTTAATGTGGCATTATTAACACTAAATCCTCCTCATACAAATTCAACTATATCTTGTCCTATTCAAGGTATAGCACTTAATAAATTAGTTATAACTGTTGCACCTCATAATGACATTTGACCATAAGGTAAAACATACCCTAAAAAAGCTGTAGCCATCATTAATATTAATATAACAGTACCTATTGTTCATACTAATGTTCTTGGAGCTTTATATGATCCATAATATAATCCTCTACCTATGTGTAAATACACTAAAAAGAAAAACGCTGAAGCAGTATTAGAATGTAAGTAACGTATTAATCACCCGTTGTTAACATCTCTCATTATGTGCTCAACTGAATTAAAAGCTTCTAATACGCTGGCATTATAATGCATAGCTAATGTAATTCCTGTTACTATTTGTATACCTAAACATAATCCTAGTAAAGAACCCACGTTTCATCAATAGCTTATATTAGATGGTGTAGGTGAGTCTATAACATAATTAGTTACTGGTTTTAAAAGTGGATGTAATTTTATTATTCTCATAAAAAAAAAGGCAAACTATGTTAGTTTTAAAAATAATATTTTACTTAAATAATTTTATAAAAGTAGTTTAAATTCGAATACCGAGACGATAAATACAATACCTATAGCTAATTATTAATTCAATTATACATACTAACATCATTATAGGTCACCAAAGTTATTATGATTCTTTTTTGAAAAGAATTAGAATTATAATAATTGCTTCGCCTCGTTATATGTCAACAGCTCTTATAACTAAAACAAGAATTAGCTGAGCGTTTTACTATAAAAATAGTTGATCCGAGTGCTGGAACTGGTAGACAGGATAATCTTAAGATTTATTGATAATATATCGTAAACGTTCAAGTCGTTTTTCGGATAATTAGATTATTGGTTTTTGTTGTTTGGGTTAATTACAAATTAACTTTTTAAATTTTTCACTTTACACTAATTTTTTTTTAGGTCTATATATAAATTATGTATTTAATTATGTCAAATAGTATTACGCATCATTATACACTACTAATGTTATATGTTATGTAGTAACTGTAACCGATTATAAGTAATTGTTTTTAAACAAAATATATATTTAAAACATAACAAAAAATATTACTTATATATGTAGATTTATAAATATTTGCGGTTATAATATATAACCCTTAAAAAGAGATAAATATTTTACATTTGACTAGCATATCATGTACAAGATCTATATAATTAATAGTATATATCTGTATATACGACATATGTTACAAAATAAACTTAATATGATATTAAAATCAGATGTAAGTTTATTTTTAGAAAGATGATTTTGATCCTCTAACGCTAAAGATATAGGTACATTATATTTAATGTTCGCTTTATTTGCTGGTTTAGTAGGTACAGCTTTTTCTGTATTGATAAGAATCGAGTTAAGTGCACCAGGTGTGCAATATATAGGTGATAATCAATTATATAATAGTATAATAACAGCACACGCTATAGTAATGATATTCTTTATGGTTATGCCAGCTATGATAGGTGGTTTTGGTAATTTCTTATTACCATTATTAGTAGGAGGTCCTGATATGGCATTCCCTAGACTAAACAATATAAGTTTTTGAATGTTAATACCTAGTTTAGGTTTATTTTTATTTGCCAGTTGTATTGAAAACGGAGCAGGAACAGGTTGAACTATATATCCTCCATTATCTAGTACTCAAAGTCACAGTGGACCTAGTGTAGATCTGGCTATATTTGCATTACATTTATCAGGAATAAGTAGTTTACTTGGTGCTATGAACTTCATAACTACAATATTAAATATGAGAGCCCCTGGTATAAGATTACACAAATTAGCATTATTTGGTTGAGCTGTAGTAGTTACAGCTATACTATTATTACTATCATTACCTGTATTAGCTGGAGCAATTACAATGTTGTTAACAGATAGAAACTTTAATACTTCATTTTTTGAAGCTGCAGGAGGAGGTGATCCTTTATTATATCAACATCTTTTCTGATTTTTTGGTCATCCAGAAGTTTATATATTAATTATACCAGGATTCGGTATAATAAGTACTACTATATCTGCTAGTTCTAACAAAGCAGTGTTCGGTTATTTAGGGATGGCCAGACCTTAAGCAAGTCTGGCTCCGTCCATTAGTGTCAAATTCCGGGGAACCCCTAAAACTTCTTCAACCTAATTTAGAATAATTTTCTTTATAGCCTGATTTAATTACTCACGGTATGGTAAAATGAAAGAAGATAGACGTAAGAAAAATGGGCGATCGCGGATCTAAATCAAACTAGTGTTAGTTTGTAAAAGAGCAACGAGTAGATGGCACTAGCTGTATAATATTCTTTACAGTTAAGGTGTACTCTAAGATGCCTTGAAAGAGGTTTGCTTAATGACTGGCCAAATAAATGGTATGATTTCTTTGGTCAAAAGCATCAAGCAATTGAATTGATAGAATTGCTTTTATAATTACTTATTTAAATTATTTTCTGTTTCTTATTGGTTATATATACTTAATATGTTACCTACAAATACACTGTTCGGGTAAATTCAACCTAATTTTTCCTAATTTTCCTAATTTTCCTAATTTTCCTAATTTTCTTAGTTATTAATTTTACTCATACGCTGCATAAGCCTAAATTTATTTAAATTTTTAATAGTTTTATCTAACTATGCCACAATTACTGCCTTTCTTTTTTATTAATCAATTAACATTTGTTTCTTCAATGATATTTCCTATATTACCGAGTTCATTTGACAAATATTTATTATTCTATATAGAATATATAAATTTACATATTAATCTGTTATACTTATATATACTTAATAAAATCAATTTTTATAAAATTGGGTTAGCTATGTTACTATGTGCTATTTATGATATAAATGCACTAGAACTTTTCGGTATCTTCTCGGTATTTGTTTGTGTATTACATATACACCATATAATTATCCATAATGAAACAATAAAATATAACTATTCTAATGCTTATATTTTTTTATGTGTTGTAATAATATTTGCAATAGTATTGCTAATGTTATATATAATATATTTAGCAATAGGTATACTATTTGAGTTTATGTTAAAAATTAGGGGAGGTCCTAGTACCAAACCAGGATCTAATCCTAGATCCTCGGGGGGAGACGGAGGACCAAACCTAGACCCAAACCCGGGTCCAAATCCAAATTCTTGATTCCGTTCTGTATCAGAAGAAGATGAAGGTGAAAGTGACTCTAATTCAGAAAGACGTCCATATGAACAATCTAAACCTACAGATGAGGCTATCCCTACGGAAGATCAGGATGATCTAAGTGACGTATCAACAAATAGTAATCCTATTGATATTGAAGAAGCTAAAAAACTTGCTAAGAAACTTGCTAAAAAAGAGGCCAATAAAAAATATAGAGATAGTGAAAAAGGTAAACAAAACTATGCTAAATATAGATCAAATCCTCTAGTAAAAGAAGCGATGAACAAGTCAGCTAGGGAAAGATATCATAAAACTACTATAGAAGAGAAACGTTACAAACGTGGGGCTGAGCGTAGCGAATGAACAGATGAACAATGAGAAAATCATACTGACATGAACAGGTTTAATAGGTTGATGAAGTATGATAGGGACGTACGTACTGGTAGAATAAAGGAAGTACGGGCTCGTAGACGTCAGTTAAGGGAAGAGGAAACACCTGAGCATAAAGCAGCTCGTCTGGAAACTGATAGAATAAGTGCTGAAGTTCGTAAATTAAATATGACTCCTGAGGAACTGGAGGAAAAAAGATTACGTAGAAATGCGTTATCTAAGATAGCTAGATCCTATTATACCTCTGAGGAAGCTGCTGCCCTTAGGGAAAGACATAACGAATTTAACAGATTATACAGAAGAAAAAAGGCTCAAGAGAAAAGAGAAGCTCTTGCAAAACAAAAGGCCGAAGCTCCCGCTAAAGAGGCCAAAGCTCCCGTTATACAAAAGGCCAAAGCCCCCGTTAAACAAAAGGCTAAAGCCCCCGTTATACAAAAGGCCAAAGCCCCCGTTAAACAAAAAGCGAAAGTCACTAAGCAAGACCCAAAACCCTTGAAATGGCGTAAACCTAAAACGATATAGCGACAGTTAAACGAGAGGTACAAAGCTTAATTAAGGGATAGGGATTAAGGGATAGGGATCAAGGGATAGGGATCAAGGGGTTATAAGAGCAAATATACTATAAAAAATTATATCAAGTTCTTACAACGGGTATATGCTATGATGTCTATAGGAGTATTAGGATTTGTAGTTTGATCACATCACATGTATTCTGTAGGACTAGATGTTGATACAAGAGCTTATTTCACAGCAGCTACTTTAATTATAGCTGTACCAACAGGTATTAAAATATTTTCATGATTAGCTACATGTCATGGAGGACAAATAAAACTTACACCTTCAATGTTATATGCATTAGGTTTTGTGTTTATGTTTACTATAGGAGGATTAAGTGGAGTAGTGTTAGCTAATGCTTCATTAGATATTGCTTTTCACGATACTTATTATGTTGTTGCTCATTTCCATTATGTTTTAAGTATGGGAGCAGTATTTGCTTTATTTAGTGCATGATATTTTTGAATACCTAAAATATTAGGATTAACATATGATGTAGTAAGAGGTAGAGCTCATTTCTGAATTATGTTTATAGGTGTTAACGTTACATTCTTCCCTCAACATTTCTTAGGTTTACAGGGAATGCCTAGAAGAATTAGTGATTATCCTGATGGATTTGCTGGATGAAATTTAGTTAGTAGTTTTGGATCTATAATATCTGTAGCAGCTACATGATTATTTTTACATATATTATATAACCAATTAGTGTACGGTAAAGCTGCGTCTAGATATACATGATTAAGTGCGGAGTTTTTCTCTGATACTTTACAAAGTCTATTAAATAGAGCTTACACTTCATTAGAGTGAAATTTAAGCAGTCCACCTAAACCACATGCATTTAGCTCATTACCTATACATAGTGCTATTTACAAAAAATGACTTTATAATTTAAAATATTCATTGTATTCTGTAATGGTGGTATCTTTTGGGTTTACTATTATTGTTAAAATTTTTTCTAGTCAATTAGGTATTAATACCTTTTTTCTACTAGGATTTATTTCTTTAATATTATCTCATATTATTAAAGTTCATCTACTAAATAATAATATTATAATATCGAGATTATTTAAATTAATATTATTATTCTGTGTAATATATGCCATTAAGTTATTAATTATGACCAATTGTAATTTCGTTATACATCTTATTAGTTTCAATAATCATATAGTTGATTATTTGTTTACTAATTCTACTGTAAACTTAATAGGTATACCTACTCTAGTTAGTTTACTAGAAGAGGTTGTATTTAATATACAAACAGGTTCTAAAACCCATGCTTATATGGGCCCTTCCGTTCAAATTTCTGGCCCTTCTCATATTAATATGATGGAGTCTAGTCAACCTTCTGGGGGATCTAATAAATCTACAGAGGATAGCCCACAAGAGTCAGAGACTCTTGACATTACACAAGTAACAGACCGTTATCAACAGTTTAAAGATCAAGGTATCGCTGTTACAGGTTACGCTCATCAATGTACTGATGCTTACAGGGATAAATGTCCTACTGATGACTATAATTTTTACCAAACTAGTTCTATTAAAACACAATTTGAGTCTCATGATTCTGAATTAAAAAAATACGAGAGCAAGTTCACTGAAAGTCAAAATGCTCAGGACTTGTTGGATGCCGCGTATCACTTAGACAAATGTATAAATTTACATACTGATATGACTAAGGTGTTCGTTGAGCAGGTGGTCGAAAACGACCCTATTGAATTGGATTACCTGAATAGAATAGAGCAGGATTTGAAAGATCAAGTTGCTGCATACAATGAGATAAAAAGCTCCTTTGAGGAGACTGCACAAAAATACATAAAGGACCAAGAGAATAATAAATAATAAATATATTGTTCACATTTACTCTATTTCCTATTTGTTTTCCTCATATCTACTTTAAATTCAAATTTTTTTTTGATTACTATGTATCTTTTTCTACATGATAAATTAACTGATACAATAAAATACTATATATTAGGATAGTTAGGGAAAATGATAGAAATATAATAAATTTAGAGAAAACTAAGGTATTACACAGAAAATAATACTTTATTGTTAAATTTGAGAACAAAGTCTATTTCTTTTCCTTATTTTAGATGTATAAGTATAAACGGTATCCTTCTTATTTTTATCTGTAAAAAAAGATAGTAATTAAAAATACTCAAAATTGACTTACATATAAACTTTTCGTAATCCTTTTTCTAACTAGTTAACCTATTCACAGTTTTTTAGTATAAAAATAGATTATCTAGATAAACTTTTACACACAGTGGTATAATAAAATAATATTAATTATTTACATAATGTAGGAGTGATATTAATTTAAATTGAAATAATTTCTGTTAAAAATTAACAGAAAGAGTATGTAAAGGGATTATTCAGGAATCATAGCTATATATTAGAGAGATTAAATAAAATATAGATATTAGTATAATAATAATATTAATATTATTAAACTCTTAGATAAATTAAATAATAAACAAAGTGAATTGAAATATCTTAGTAACTTTAGGAAAACAAATCAAACGAGATTCTATGATTAGTGAGAATGAAAGTAGAAGTGCCTAAAGCTTTGGCGTAATAAGTAAAATGGGTTAAAACCTGTTTGAATATAGGGGAACCTTCCTCTAAGGCTAAATATAATATATAAGCGATAGAGAAAAGTACCGTGAGGGAAATGATAAAAAGAGTAATTTTATAAGTAGCTTAAGTTAAAATAAAAAAAGACGAAAGCGTACCTTTTGTATAATGGGTCAGCAAGTTAATATTAGATGCAAGTGAAATATCCTAGACAAGCCAGTTAATAAATAGTGATAAGTATCTAAAATTAGACCCGAAAACTAGTGATCTTACCATAGTCAGGATTATAAAAGTCCGCACGGGTTATCGTTGTATAGATATCCGAAGAACTATGGTAAGTTAGTGAAAGACAATTCTGACTAGTTATAGCTGGTTTTCCACGAAACCTATCTAAGTAGGTAGTTCAAACAAAAAACATCTGAGCAGGTACATAATAGTCTCTCTGGTATAATTAGTATAATATTAACTATACGCACATCGGGGGATCGGAAGATTTTATCGGTGGGTAGACGTAATCGGAAGGGCGAAGATTAATTCATATTATATTGAACAATCAGACATAGTGCGATAAGGTTGTATGTCAATAGGGAAACAGCCCAATACAAGAGAAAATAAGGTTCCAAAATTATTGTTAAGTGAAATTAAGGATGTTTTATATAATACAACCAGTAAATAGGCTTAGAAGCGGCCACTTTTTGAAGATCTCGTAACAGAGCACTGGTTAATTCTCCTATTAATAACGCCGAAAATTTAACGGATCTAAATGATATACCGACATCTTGTTCATTGATACCAATTTATAATATATATACATAGTATTGTATTATTTATATTGTTATATATGAAGTAGTGGAACGTTGGACAAATACAAGATATATTTTTTATTAAAATGTAAATGTTATTATCCAAGTGATAATGCTGACATGAGTAACTAAAAAGGGATAATAACCCCGCCTAAAGCTTATGATATTATTAAAGTAACGGCCTCTTAATTTTTATCCTAATGGGTATAATGATGAGACAATCTATTATATATTAACAACCTTTATTAATTATGTAAAATCAATATAGTTATATCTGTTATACAAAAATTGATATAATTGGTTATAACAGATACAAAATAAAACTATATATAGATATTATAATAATTATTAGTGTAAAGAGTACTGGAAAATAGATATATTATATTGGAATTACCGTGTCTAGTATCTTTAAGGTAAGCTAGTAGAGTATACGAAGGCGTAGAGCTAACAATCATTAAGGAACTCGGCAAATTGACTTGCGTAACTTCGGGATAAGCAGAGCCATTCCTTCTGATAATATCAGATAAAGAAGAGGAGGCACAGAATAGTGTTGTACGACTGTTTAATTAAAACAAAGCACTTTGCATAAGATGAAAATCAAAGTATTGAGTGTGATATCTGCCCTATATCGGCTGGTAAACGGATTTTCTTAATAAAAGTTAGGTTTTGAAGGAAACCCCGATCAATGGCGGCCTTAACTATAAGGGTCCTAAGGTAGCAAAATACCTTGGCCGTTAAATGCGGTCCTGCATGAATGATTTCACGATACAACAGCTGTCTCAATGATTGGCTCAGTGAAATTACAATAACTGTGAAGATGCAGTTTACCTCTAGATAGACGAGAAGACCCTTTGCAGCTTTACTGTTACTAGTTACTGGATATGACAAAGGAAGTATTAGCGCATAAGGTAATTGATAAAATAACATTGAAACACCTTTACTTGGCATGTCATATAAATAGAAAAGATTTTGTATATTATGTACAAAATTTATTACTATCATACTAAAAATTCGTATTAGTTATACGGAAACAGTTGCTAAGAGACAGTTTATGCGGGGCACAGATCCCACAAATAGTACCTGGGTATGTCCAAAGTCAACTTAGTAAATTATATATTTATTCAATATATATAAATTTATAATGTATATATATATTATAATTTAAAATTTTTTAATTTGTAGTTTTAGGGTTCGTCCTTAAATTCAACCATTATTCTATTGAGTTAGAGTTGTTTTTTTTTAATTAAGTAGGTTATGCTATAATGAAAATAGTAATATATGAATAGTACGTATTGAAATTATTCAATAGTTTATATTCACAGTTTTTCTAGTATAGTATGGTGAATAATCATAATAATACTATGATTAGTAATTACACATATTTAAATAGTTTAATGGCTTATATCTGCTTTACTGTACGACTTACAAGTCCATCAGTCGCGTAAGCGGGGCATATGATCACAAGATTCATAAAGGAAAGGTCTTGGATTATTGAATAAAGCTACGCTAGGGATTATTTGTTAGTCCTCCAGTATATAATTACTGGTAATTAAATGGAGTTAATTTCAAATAATACTTACATAGTAAATTTGAAGCGAGTATTTATATTTTATACCGTTCAACGACTAGTTACTCCAAACTTATTTTTACATTATAATTTAAACTCTGCATTACATATATAATAATATTATTTAATAACAATATTTAGCTAAATCTTTAGTTAAACCCCCCCCTTTTAATAAATGTTCCATGTTTAGAAATATTAATGAAATTAAAGCTTTTCCTACTGCATCTAGAGAATGAAGAAATAGTGTTTATAGTTATAATGAAAATACTATTATTAATGCTCCACATAATGATAATATTGCTAACGATATAATTAATATGGTTCTTCACCTTACATTGCATAAAAAAGTAAATACTAAATCAAAACGTATGCGTAATTTAATTAGAAGAAATACTACTAGAAAATTAATAGTTAGTAAACCTAGTATTAAACAAACAAGTGATAAAGTAATTATAACTGCATATATATTTGATAGAGAAAAAGCTATGTATACTAGAAGATTATTTTTTGTAAAAAACAGTTTGCGTAAAAGCACAATTGGTCTTATGGAAAAAGGTTTAATAAAACCTACTAATATATCTAATATAAATATAGCACAATTACTAGCTACTGATATTAGTACGAATGACAAACAGTTATCTTTAGTTCCAACTGTAAAGCTAAGAAACAAATTAGTAAAAAATATAAAAAAACATAGCCCTATCAAACGTACAAAAAAAAGTATAAAATTATATTTAAAAAGGCTATCATATAAATATAAAATAAATTACAGAATAGTATCTCGTATTATGTATAAATCATTTTTAAATAAAAAGAGTATGTTAAATAATTTATTTATGTTCAAATTCTTAAAGTGGACTTTGTCTTATTTTAATATAAAGGTTTGCTATATAAAAAATAATAAAACATTATCTGTTATTAATACAAATAATAGATTAATAAGTATAAAACCTATAAATAACCAATTAATTTTAATTAATAATTCTTCTGATAACCATGGTAAATTATATAATATAGCTGATATAATAAAAATATACCAAATAGCTAATTTAACTCCGCTAATACAGATAAGATTAATAAATAAAATATTATTGACTAGTATAAGAGTAATGATAACACAGTATATAGGAGATAACGTAAAAACAAATAGTAGTTTACATAAACTATTTAGTTTATACAGAAACAAATATATGATACGTCACACAATGTTTTACTTAAGAAAACAAAAATTAGCCTTAAGTTATTTAATTAAATTATATAATAATAAATTAAAATATAATAATCTATTATATGGATTTAAATATCTATTAGCTAATGTGTACAGTAAAAATATAAAGCTAAACTTAGTAAATTTAAAATATTTACATTTAGATAGTGATATATTACTAGAAGCTATTTCTATAAAACTAAGAAAAAAGACAAATAATGTTTTAAAAATATTAAATAAAGTACTTACATTAGTGAAAATACCAAAAATTGTTACACATAGTGACAAAATACAAAATATAAACAAATTCAAAATATTTAACTGATCTTCTTGTAATATGGTTACAAATAAAAACTTTATAAAAAACAAGCTAGATAATCTATTATATAATATGTTTCCTAACGCTATAAAATATGATAAACATGAATTAGCACATAACATATTGTATTCTATCAAACATAAATGAGTTAGAGGAGTAAGATTAGAAGCTAAAGGTAGATTAACAAAACGTTATACAGCATCAAGATCTGTGTTTAAACTTAGATATAAAGGAAGTTTAAGAAATTTAGATCACTTAAAAAAACCTAATTTTACAAGAGAACAAGTAAGTGTGGTTATGTTAAGAAATAGTATGAGACCAAATGTACAATATACGTTTACAGCTAGTAAAAAACGTATAGGAGTATACGGATTAAAAGGTTGAGTAAGTGGATACTAAATAAATTATACAAAAAAACAATGTAAAGCTTCGGCTAGAAATAAGATAAGTAGTAGTCTGACCCACTTTGAAAAAAGTGGATAAAATACAAGGTTTAGCCTATTAACTAAAATGAACAGGCTAATTGCGCCAGAGAGTACAAATTGGGTGCGCAGTTTGGCACCTCGATGTCGGCTTAACTCATCCACATGAATGCAAGAATCATGAAGGGTACGGCTGTTCGTCGATTAAAGAGTTACACGAGCTGGGTTAAATACGTCGTGAGACAGTATGGTTTCTATCTT
>CAMOHE010027167.1:0-23778 GCA_946598075.1 Artocarpus hirsutus
CCTTAGATGGGAGAGCATATAATTGCACAAGCCTCCAGCAAAGCTCACCGAGCTTTTGTTTCAAAAATGAAATCTTTTATTCATTTATTGTGAGTCTACGTGCATGTTTTCAACTCATCCAAAAGTCCCACATTGAGAAGGGAAGCAAAGCTTTTCCCTACTTTTCCCTATATAAGGACTCATGCCTTTGCCTATGTCAAGCGGTTCAACGTGAATAGCCATGAAAATAATTTTTCTTAAATCCAATTAATAAGGATTGGATTAGAGAAAAGAATGCAGTTTAAGTTATTTAAATGTTTAGTCTTATATTTGATTGTTAAGGATTAAAAAGGATTAAGTTAAAGAAAAGTTTAACAAGAACAATTTAATTTAAGGATAAAAATATTTTAAAATATTTTGGTGTAGTTTATCTTAAATTGTAAAAGTTTGTTAAATATAAAATTTATATTTTAATTTTTTTATTTTAATATTTTATTTTTTTATTTTCTTATTGTTAAGTGTGTCGTGTTGTGTTAATCGTGTCAACACGTCACGACACGTTTAATAATCGTGTCGTGTCATGTTACACGTATTATAGGCGTGTCGTGTTCGTATTTATGTTTTAGGCACGTTTATTAATCGTGTCGTATTCGTGTTCAGCATAATCGTGTCGTGTTGTAATCGTGTTGGTACGAACACGGCTCACAACACGAATTGCCAGCCCTAGTTCATATGAAGGAATTAAAAAAGGCAAACCCAAAAGGAGCAAGAAATGAGAAGTAGTTGTAAGATGAACACAATTGGACTTTTCGAGAGTGGATCAAAATACACGTATATACCAAGTACTCCACGTCACAAGATGAAAGCATCTTACATGAGCTAAAGAACCTAGCTAGTATAATAGTATATTATTATTATCATTAATTTATATTATTAATAGTATTATAATAATATTAATAATATTGTAAATAATATATTATTATTATATAAACTTCTTTGCTAATAAGGATAATAATTGATCAAATAATTATTATTATATTAATATATTAATATAAATTAACCATTATAATAGTAATAATTATTAATATTATTTACAATAATAAATATAATATAAAAAGAAAAACAAAGCTAAAAATGCTACATGTAGTTGCGAGCTTCTTTGGTGCGGCCACGCAAGCTAGCTTACATGAGGGTTTCTTAGAAAAACCGTCGTGGTAAGTTCAAATTTAATGCTCTTTTTTAATAGCTTACACAACATTTAAAAAAAACCGTCTTGTAAGAGTTTAATAAACCTCCCCTAGAACTTGAAAAATATCTAAAACACAATTGTTAAATGAGTAGACTAACTTTAAATTCGAATATCTCAAATTTTAATACTTTCAAGTAACTTGAAAATTAATAAAAAAAGAAACCATTCTTAAAATCATTTAACAATAAACTTGGCCAAAGTTATTTATAAAGTAGGCTATCAAAAAAGGGATAAAAATATCCTGCCTCGGAATTAGAAATTCAAATACTGTTAGCTCCAAACAAAATCCATTGTATGCTCTATTTGTTAAAATCCTTAAAAATGCAATTAAAGTCAGAGATAATGCTCACATCGATATCATTATGTTAATTTAATTATCAGTATGCCTCTTAATGTAAAATAACCATAAATACAAACTTCCAAATTCTAAGTGTTTTTTAACACAAAAACATAATCTTCAGAAACATTTCAAGTCACAAAAATATCAAGAAACAAATTACAAAACACCGAGGAAACAATCTTGCACGAGTCAGGGAGCTATCTAGCTTAGGAAGCAGTGGCAACCATCACCAACCACCACCCTTCGTTGACCAGCTTCCAAAGAGGCAGTCAATTTGCCTTTAAGGGCTGTCAAAGGGTTGGCCTAGGCCCATCCATTGTCGACCCTTCAAAATCTCCTAAGAGGTTGTCGATCTTTGCATTGCGGTAGCTATCGATCTTCGCGATAGGGCTATCGAAGGGTTGGGCTAGGCCCATCCATCATCGTCTCGCTGTTGCTGGTGTGATTGGCCATTGCTGGCGTTGTCCTCACTGGAGTAGAGGAAGTGGAATATTTTCCTCTTACTGAAAACCAAACATTACTCAGCAAAAAAAAAAAAAAAAGATATAAACCAAACATTTTTTATTAATAAAATTTTTATTTTTAATTCTAATTAGTATTATATTAAGAATTAGTTTTTTGTTTATATGGATAATTTTATTGAAAGATCTAAGTTTTTTTAGGGTATTAGATCTATTTTTTTTTTTATAAGAATTTGATTTTTTTTAAGTAAAAAAAATCTAATTTTAATAATATGTATTTATTATTTATTTTTTTTGTTTTATTTTTAATTTCTTTAAAACATATAAGATATTTTACTGAAATGCCCTCACTATAGTGGCCAAAACATATTTAACGGTCAAATTTAAAGCTAGGGACTAAATTGCATATTTTTTAAGTAGGTTAGACCCAGTTAAATAAAGAAATTTGAGAACCAAATTGCAACTTTTTAAAAAGATTGGGGACTAACTTGCCTATTTACCTAACTACAAAATAAGTTGTATTCTTTCCACCTCTATAGAAACAATATTAATTCACCTTGTCCTCGCCATCAACGAGATTGTCCATTAATTAAAAACAAATGAAGCTCTTCTCTCTAGTTTGGCTCCTATCCAAAAAATAGCTACTCCTATATCAATCCTTCAAGACTTAGATACTTGTTTTTAACAAAAAGTAAAAGATTTAATTGGAAATTCAAAGGTTTTTTTTTTTTAACATAATCATTCAGCCAAAAATTTAATCTCTATTAATGACTAACAAAATTGCTATTACCTCGAAAATTAAGAGATTGCTCGGGAAAAGGAGAGAGGCAGAGAGAGAAAACTTAAATCACGAGAAGAAATTAAAGTCCTCAAAACCAAATAGAGTAAATATGGCATATAATGAAAGTAAACAATATAGTATATTTTCAATGGCTAGATAATAATAGGCCATTTGTAGATTTAAAGACCTTATTTTCAAATTTTAACCTTTCTAATAAAAAGCCACCTTTCTTTAGAAATTGTACAACTGTTAGATTCATTAAACATTTTGAAGCAAACATCGTATTTAAAAAAGTTAAAACACATGTGACATTTTAAAATTTCAATGCCAAATATTCTAATTTATCTCCTTTCTTATCAAATATGACAAAAAAACAAACACCCCTATCAATGGCAGCCATCTTGATTATTGTCGACCACTGTCGGAGGCGATGCATCCACGGATACCGCATAGTCCATTGTGCTCAAACATTGGCAATATACAAAACCCTATCGACGACAGACTCTGATTATGCTCACATGTGGAGATTAGCGGCACCTTCATAGTTCGCGTGGCTTCAGCTGTAGCGCCACTAAGCTTTAGGATATTCCAGTGCAACCTAACTCCAACAACAATGCAAATGGCACTTTTGCAACCTTTGATGACAAGTATGACCTCCAGACAAGGAAAAATGAAAAGAGAGAATGTTGATGCTTATCAAAGTTTCATGGCGGATCAACACCACATGCAGCTGCGCACGGTGCTTAGCTCTTTCTTGCTCGCCTCTACCTATTCAGGTGGACCTGCAACAAGAGGAGAGATGCTTTATAGACAAGAAAAAGACTGGGGTGAGAGGGAGCCTACATGCCTGAATACAATAAATGCACCCTATTTATAGGTTGCCACTTTGACCAGGTGTTAGGTGGGTTTTGCCCATAACCTGTGTGTCACATCAAGGTGTGACAGGTGGTAGAGGACAAGTGTCGTACCCTCTGTTAGTGGATCATTTCCCATCCGACGGTGAGTTTTTTGCCATTTGTTGGCCAGTAATGGTGAGTAGTAGCCCACTTTCATGTGAAAAGAATCCAACTCGAGCTAATGCTTGATCTGAGGAGGCAACCAATCGTGGTGTGGACCGAGGGACCCTAAAAAGCACCTTAGATAAGCGATCCAAGCTCATCGAGATCAGTTTTTGGTTCCATGTAGCTTTGTCGAGTTGGGTTGTTGACCACCTACAATAAAGCTCCTCGGTGACGGCGTCGAGCTCACTCTTAATAGTAGCCCCCCAGTCCACCTGGTTGATGCTCAGTAGGGTGGACTATGTCGAGTGGGTGAGGTCGGCTTAGGATGGAAGTCTAAACAGCATCCCGGGGTAGTAGGAAACAAAAGGTCATGTGATGAAGCTCGGAGGGATATGTGTCGCAATATGATAGAGTTCTTCCCTAACAGGCGTAATCATCGCACCTCTTTGTTTTCTGCACCTGGGTTTCGCACTTGGAGTGGCTATAAATAGGGCTTTTCTCCTTCTCATTTTCACGTGTAATCTAGACCATACCTTGCTACCCTAGAGGTTTTAGCTGCCGAGCCATAATTGACAACCCAATAACTCTTCATTCCTAAGCTTCCACGACTCGATCAGGTAATTTCCTTAGGAGCGCGAGAAAATGAGTGACCTTTTAGACTCCTAGAACGTTAATGTCTCTTGGTCAGATAGTAGAACTGAGACCGAGGAGTCAACCTCCGTGGAGGTCGACATAAAAGGATTGTTACTAGAGCAGGACAGAGCAGGCCGGCTCGTCGAAATATTAAAGGTCAATGTTGAGACGGTACCCGAGTAGAAGTTTCTCGACTTAATGGACGAAGGGTGCCTGGTAAGACCCTATAAAGGAGAGGATCCTTACATCGGGGTGGCCTCTGTCGGCACGTCTTAAGTTATAGTCCAAGAGCAGGCTGACCTGGAGGTAGCCGCCGATGTGCCTAGCACCTTCGATCGAAATTCCAGGGCCCCTGTCCAGGTCATAGGTAGGGTGACAGTCGATATTTTTGACGAAGAAGTAGCCGAGGCTGTAAAGCTAGAGGTGAGCACCGTCGAAGACAAAATTGACAAGGTTGTGGTCGTTTAAGTTCAAGGAATGACCACTTATCGCGTATCTCAGCCCGGGCAAACATCAGCTGCGGCCTATTCTAGTGCAATGACAGAATCCCGACTGGAGGACTTGCACCAAGAATTTGATATTTCGGATGACATTGTCCTCATTGCCCCCGAGGAGAATGATTCGCCCCTGACTCTACCCGAGGGGTGCATAACATTATACGTTGAGTTCTTTAGGGCTAGGTTGCGCCTGCCGTTCCCCCCATTCCTCTGCTGGGCACTTAACGACTTAAATGTGTGCCCGGCTCAGCTCAACTCGAATAGTTACAGGTCGCTGATCGGGATGTATGTGCTGTGGAGGTACCACCAGGCTACTAAGGTGGGGTGGGAGGCCTTTAAACAAGTGTACAAGATAAAAAAGCTTTCCCGGTAGTCTGGTTGGTATTACGTCACCAGTTTCAAGAAGGACTTTATTCTAGGCAACCCCGACTCGGACAAGCTTTGGAATTTTGAGTGGTTATACATTGGGGAAATTACCTAACCCAGGCTGGTGAGGCCATCCCTGTGGATCAACATATCCCGAGGACATTCAAGCAAGAGCACATGTGGTCTAAAAGGTTGTGGGTGCCGAGCCACATCATCAAGGCAGTCGAAGACTTGTTTGAGAAGTCAAAGGTCATGAGACAACAGGCATTCCTACTCGGGAACCTGTTATGGTTAGTTTAGGGAATGCAGCAAAACAAATTCCCCTCTTGTCATCCAACCTACCCGGTCAACCGGGCAGGTGACAGTGGCAAGGCCAAGCGCAGCTGATATCTCAAGGTCGAGTACGTCTAGATCTGGGTGGCCGACGAAGGAGCCATCATCATCCAGAATCGAGGAGTCGTTGAATGCCTCCTTCGATGCAGGGCCACCTGTAGTAGATGAGGAGCTCATGAATGTGATCCAGTTCCTATACCCATATGGCCAACTCTAGATCGATGGTGAGCTTCGAGTTTTTTTTTTTTTTTTTTTTTGTCGAGCTTGTCCTGAATTTCTTGGTTCTGCAAATATGTCTTCTTGACCAAGTAAAGTAGAGGAAAGGCATGCCATGATGGAGCGCCTTTGCTGCCAAAAGGGGAAGACAATGGTCGGGAAGAAAAGGAAAAGGACCCTAAGGCCAGAGCTGCCACTACGGTCCAAGCAACAGCCATGGTCGGAGCGACCATCCTAAATAGTCCAAGTTCCCCCACCCCTATCTACGAGGACTAGGGCTTCATCGGGCGAGACCCAACCTCCCGCCGTGGTGCCTTCCATAGGAAACCCTCCGAGGAGGTGACCAAATTACCGCTGTCATATCCTCGAGCACCTTGGGGATGATATTCTTGAGGAGTCGTTCTTGGAGAACCTCTTAGGAGAGGACTTTGAGGGCCTATCTAGCGCTGCCTTCTGCTTGCTGCCAAGGTGAGTGAAAATTCTGTACCAAGCTCCTTTTGACTTTGTTTTTCACGTATTGACTTCTATTTTCTCAGGCATGCGCCTTCCTAGACCTGGCCTACATGGCAGGATGAAAGGAGCTCAACCTAGAGAAAGAGAGGCATAAGAAGACTACCTTTGAAAAGGATGAGGTCGAGAAAGAGCTCGGTGCTAGGAACATTGAGCTAGAACAAATCAAAGAAGCTCTTTCCTAGGCCAAAAAATGAGGCCATAAAGGTAAAGGAAGAGGCCAACCAGGCCAAGGTGGCGGCAGAGGAAGTGAGGAAGGCAGCCAAAGAAGCGAGGACCGAGGCCGACTAATCAAAGGATGAGGTCGTCAACCTCAGGGATCAGTTGTAGGCCTTCCAAGCCAAGCATCAGCAATTGTAGGAGGAGCTGCCCAACCATCTCGTATAGACCGTAGAGGAATTCAAGGTGTCTTTGGAGTACGCCGACTCTTACTACTACTTCGAGATAACCGACCTCCGAGACTATCTCATCAGGAAACATCCAGAGGCGGCGGGCTTTGACTGGTCACTCATTGTTGAGCCAGAACAGGATAGAGCGCAGCAGCATAGACAAGAGAAGGTTGTCGAAGTGGACAACAAAGACGAGGGGGATGACTAGGGCAGATACGGTGGCGATGGAGATGCCAGGGACAGAGCCCAAGCCTAGTTTTTATTTTGCCTTTCCTTTATCCAGGCTCGGGAAGTGCTCGGTTGTTTATACCTTCCCACCGCTTATAATAATAAAATTTTTACTTTTCTTGAAGTCTATCGCTTTTCGATATTTCCTTCTAGTTTTGATTTTTGAGTTTTCTTTTCCAAGTGCAACTTTCCTGGGATTAAAAATGTTGCTTTCGAAAGCTTGTGGAGTGGTTCCCCAAGAAGGAAGTTCGAACCTCTCTCTTTGGAGTTAGGTGCTTCTCGGGAGTAGAATTGAATCGAGGGTTTTCCAAGTTAGATGTTCCTCGGGGAAGCACGTTTTTGAATCAAAGAATCCGAACTCATTTTCCCAATTGCATTCTCACGAGTTCAACGCCTCGGTGTTTTCTAAGTTAAACGTTGCTTAGAATGAAACATCCTAGGAAAAAGTGATCACCGAGTTTAGCCGAGCAAAAAAGTCCTATTTCTTAGTCGGGCAGAGCACAACAGTGTGTGGTGCCCTATACCCTGTTGTCGCCCCATTAGACTTGTTTAAGTTCATTGAAACTTTTACAAGTCTAATGTTGGTCAGGCATAATTGTGCTATGGTTACTTTATTCGGGTGGTTCGTACGGTGACGAACTATTGGTTGGCGTAATGCCCGGTCAACCCCCTAGTCCAGTTTGTTAGGACGACTCTCCCTTTTCAAGAGTTACTATCTAGTCCTCCGGCTCAGAGTTATGGCCCTTCTTTTTGGGAGTTATAATTTTACCTTAACACATATTGCTCAATGAAACAGTATAGGAATTTAAATTCTCATTAACGTATAATATTTACATTCCAGTCTTGTTTAGCAGGGCTAGTTACAAAAAGAATATAGCCAGAGGTGAAAAAGAGTTTCTAGCGTCGGTTAACAAAAAATTTTTTTAAGGAGCGCAGCGTTCCAAGGATGATCAAGCAAGTTGCCTTCTATATCAGATAATTTGTAGGTGCTTGGTCGAACAATTCCAACAACCTTATACCGTCCATCCCACTTTGGACTAGAAGACCCTAACCCGGGCTGCTGAACGGTGACCTTCTTTAGCACCAAATCTCCCACCTTGAAGCTTTTCGGTAGGACCCGTTTATTATAGTATCAAGCACCGACCTAGTGTCGAGCTTCATTACGTATTGTAGCTTGGTTCTCTTCTCCTTGAACAAATCAAGTTTGGACATCATGGCTTTGACATTCTAAATTTCTTTGTATTGCTTGACCTAAATCTCGGTAGTCCTACTTCTGCCGGGATGACAGCCTCGGCCCTATATACAAGAGAAAATGGGGTCTCCTCAGTGGCAGTTCGGGCTGTTGTTCGGTAGTCCCAAAGCACTTTTAGGAGCTCGTCAATCCATGCCCTTTTGAGGCCCTTAAGCTTTTTCTGTAGGTTATCCTTGATCATTTTATTGACAGCTTCAACTTGCCCATTGCTCTAAGGGTAACTCAAACAAGAGAAGACTTTCTTAATATCAAGCTGCTCGCATAGGCAGAGGAGACTCAAGGATTCAAACTACTTTGCATTGTCAGTTATGATAGTATGAGGGATTCCGAACCGACAAATGATGTTCTTCCATACAAAGTTTATGCACTTGGCTTCAGTCATGTTGGTACATGGTTCTACCTCACCCGTTTGGTGAGGTAGTCAATGGCCACAATGCAGTACCTAAATTGAGACTGGGCTTGAGGAAGAGGGCCGATAAGATCGATGGCCCACTTAGCGAAAGGCCGTATTGATGTTACCGAGGTAAGGGGCTCGACATGATGTCTGCACACCCTCACAAACTGTTGACATTTTAGACACTTCTGCGTAAAGTCTCTACAATCCTGCTCCATGGTTGGCTAATAATATCCCTATCGAAGACATTTTTGGGCCAGGGATCGCCCCCTAGAATGATTACCACATAGCCCCTCGTGAATCTCCTTCATCAGATATTAGGCTTCTCTAGGCCCTATGCACTTCAAATATGGTGTAGTGTAGCCTCGCCGATATAGTTTTCCACCGATCATCGAATACCGCGCTGAGTTGTTATGGATACGGCTTGCCTCTTCTAGGGAACTGGGCAATCGACTGTGGTCAGGTATCGGATTATCGGGTCCATCTAGGTGGCTCTTGCTCTTTGGCTACACTTTCAACTTCTTTATTAATACTTGGCTCGGCTAGCCTTTCAATAGAAACTGATGTTAGCTCATTGTTGCCCAGGCCCGAGGCTAGCCAAGCAAGTGCATTGGCCTCAGAGTTTTTTGATTTGGGGATCTGCTTGAATAAATAAGATTTAAATTGCTAAAGTAATGCCCTAACCTCTTGTAAATATACGATCATGGATTTAGTTTGAGCTTGAAACACCCCAATGACTTGTTAAACGGCAAGCATGGAATCTCAATGAATGACTATGTGGTCTACTCCGAGATCTCTGGCGATTCTGAGTTCGCCCAGGAGCGCTTCATACTCTGCCTCATTGTTAGAGGCCTTAAAGTCAAATCAAAGTGCATAGATTTATTGTATCCATTTGGGCTTGTTAGAATGAGCCCGGCACTTGAACCCTCAACACAGGAGGATCCATCTACAAAGAGGTTCCATTCTGGTTCCATCGTATGAGTGCAATCACCTCCACTGCAGCTAGGGGTGTCTAGGTCTTTGATAGGTGCTTTCTCGGCTAAGGGCATGCTCTACTTAGCAATAGTGAACTCGACAATGAAATCTACGAGGGCCTGGGCCTTGATAGCCATCCTTGGCACGAAATTAATATCATACTGGCCAAGCTCGACTGACCATTTGGCCATTCATCCTATTATCTCCAGACTCTAAAAAACTTGCTAGATGGGGAATTTCGTCAGGACTCGTATAGTGTGGCCAAGAAAATAAGGCCGTAGTTTCTAAGAGGAGGTAACTAAGGAAAATGCCAATTTTTCAAGCGATGGGTATCTTTCCTTGGCACCCTAGAACGTATGGCTCATGTAATAGACGGGCTTTTGAACCCCTTATTTTTCTCGAACAAGGACCGAGCTGACAACCTTTTTTGACACAGTGAGGTAGGCATACAAAACTTCTCCTGATAAAGGTTTGGATAAGAGTGGGGGTGTGACCAAGTTCCTCTTTAAATTCTAAAAGGCTTCCTCACATTCTCTGCTCCACTCAAACCTCCCCTTGAATACTTGAAAAAAGGGATGACACTTGTCGATAGACCAGGAGACAAATCTGGAAAGGGCTGCTACCATGCCTGTGAGTTTCTGCAGCTCTTTTATTGTCTGTGGTGAATGCACATCTATAACAGGTTGAGCCTTAGCTGGGTTGACCATGATACCTCTTTGATTGACCAAAAATCTATGGATTTGCCCGAGCTAACCCAAACGCACACTTCGTCAGGTTGAGTTTCATCCGATACTCCTAGAAAATGTCGAACCTTGCTTGGAGATCAGCCATGTGGTCCACTGTTCGAATGGCTTTAACTAGCATATCGTCAATGTAGACTTCTATGGTTTTGCTTATTAGCCAAGCAAACATTCTGTTGTTTAGGCGTTGGTAGGTAGCCCCAACATTCTTAAGTCGAAGGGCATTACCACGTAACAATAGAGCCCTTGGTTGGTAACGAAGGCCGTCTTTATTTGATCTTCCTCAGTCGTCCGTATTTGGTTATAGCCAGAATAAATGTCCATAAAGTTGAGCAGCTCATGCCCGGTAGTTGCATCGACGAACTAGTCTATTCGGGACAGCGGGAAGTAGTCCTTGGGGCAAGCTTTATTCAAGTTGGTGTAGTCAATACAAATACGCCATTTTCCATTAGCCTTCTTGACCATGACTGTCACAACCCGCCTTTTTATGGACTGTGGTTTAATTTTTTCCTTACTTATGTATCTATAAAAACTTGAAAATACTTTTTTTTTCTATAAATATATTACACATACATACCGAAACTTCTTTTATAATTATATCTATAACTACAAAAACAACTTTCTTTTTAAAACATCACCTACTTAGCATGTCTAGAAGAGGTTTTCACTTAACCATACTATATCAATTATTCATCAAGATCCAAAATAACTTAAAATAAATAGCAATGGAAACATATTTGTGGCGGCATCTACATTTTGGTCTACACATTGCTCATATTCCCTCGCCAGCATATTAGTATGTTCATTCTGACCTTCTAGAGGAAATTCCTACAGCATGAAATAACTAGGTGAGCTTATGCTCAGTAAGTCCCAACATAGCCCACATGAATCTTATACTAATATGCATGAACCATTTATGCTTTCTTATGAATATTCCTTATTCTTGTTATATCTTTTCTTTCATTAGGGTCTAAGTGCTCGTACTATATGTGCACATAGGTCTTCGTAATACTGAGACCATAACATAACTTTAACTTTAAACTCTTGTTTACTTCGAAAGTTGGTACGACACTTTCTTAGTTCTGGTGTTTCATGTACCAGTTCAATTATTTTGGTTATTATACCATGCATGACAATATAAGTACATATTAAGTGCCAAACATTTACACTTTTCAATATGAAGCACACACAGACATGTTCACATAAATTCACTATACCCTTAAACTTATTTTTTTGTATTGTAGGTGGGTTTGAAACTTACTTGTTTTTACTGATAAAAAGAACGTCTTCGAGTTTTTGTTGTTATTTGTCTAATGACCTGTTTGGCCAATTATATCATTATTAGCCAAATCATCACTATTTAGCTATACGTCAATAAGGTATACTTTTCGATTACTATTTCAGAATACTTTTTCGATTACTTAAAGTTCGAGCATGCTCTCGTTTTTCTCTATCTTATACGTTTCAAGGTCCATATTGCCCACTTCATGAAAAATGATGTTTTTGCCCTTGATGGGCCGCTTTGAATTCTTAGGTCCAACTTCGCTAATTTAACGTGAAATGTCGCTTATTAGCATGAAAACAAGCGTTCAGCGCATCAGGTTACTAGTTTGTAATTAAAGTCCAAGTTAAACAAAACTTTTCAATTTTACCCCTCATTTGAAAATTTTGACGATTTTGCCCTCGGGACAAAAAATAATCTTTTTAAACCATTAGTTTCCATTTTTCAAGAGGATCAAAATTTTTCAAAGTACCATACCCTAAATATTTTTGTAAAATGACATTTTTGCCCCAAATTTTTTTTTTTATTTTTGCCCCAAATTTTTTTTTTCAACTTTAACAATTTTTTGTAAAATTTATATCTCACAACTGAAGGGGATTTTTGACGAACCGTTCGCAGTTTCTAACAGTTTTGTCGAGATCTAAAACTTATGTGTTTTGACTTTTGTAAAATTCCTACTGGAAAGGGGAGTTTTTGGCCCTTTTTTAAATCTGTCGAGAAAAACTTTTTCTTTGCAATTTAGTCCCTGGGTTGTTTTTTGTAAAAATCAACTCTAAAACAGCATTCTGGCCACTGTAAACGCAGATTCTATACTTCCTCAAACTATTTTTATGCCCAATTACAATTCTAACCCTAAACACTCAAACTTTGCAAAAACTACCCTATTTTTCACCAAATAGAAAATTTACCATCTATATCTCAATTTCACCTCAAAACATGCCATAAGCTCACTTTAAGCATGCCATAAACCTTTCCAAATCATTACATACCATACTTGAACGAAATCAAAACAAAATGATCATGAACATTGAAATTTGGGGAATTGAACTTTACCAAAGAAAAAGTGATGATCTTGCACCTTGAACACTTGATTTCCTTGCCAATTCTCCTAAACATATTTCATGGGAGAAAAAACCTTCATTAACTCCCTTGAATCCCTAAAGAAACTCCTGAAAAAACTTAGAAAAATTTCGAATCTTACCTTGGAAATTAAAGAAATCTGGAGTTTACAACTTGGTCCTACTTGGAATGTGCTTAAAAACGGTTATATAAGAGGAGTTGTTTGAACCAAATTTTTGAGAGGGATGAACCCAACGTTGCCAAACTTAATGGGGGAAAATGAAAGGATGTTGATAGTTTAAGTCTTTCATTAAGACTTATCTAAACCCCTCTTTTTTTTTTTTTTTAAATGGGTGAGTCACCCTCTAGGTTAGGATTATGCGAATTAGTAGCCAATTGTGACTGGGCCCCCTTTTATGGTATGGTGGCCCAATAAGAATCCATTGGGTGTCCACTTAGTGGGACCCACCACTTTACACAGTATATTTTTCACCACATAGTATTTTTTTTATACTATTGAGGTGAAACCGTTGGAAAACATATTCTTATACTGTATAGAATATCCTATCTATTCTTTAGTTCACTTTTAGATTCAAAACACAGTATTTCTTGTATCTGTGTTTTTACCTTAGTAGTGTACTTACACTGTGTTAAACCATTTTTATGTTGTTTTAAGGTTTTGGCATACTTTTCTACTTTATTTTAATCTTAATCACCCATTAATGTATACCACAATAGTATAATTAATTGTGATATAAAATTTATTTCATGGATATTATTTGCAAATTTTCGAGCTTTTAAGCTCACAAAATCTGTATTTAGTAATATCCAACATCGTACTAAGTTTATTGTAAAATTTCCTACTAATATTGTTTATTATATATTATCATAATTTTTACAAAAATACGATTTGTAAGGGTATATTCATTAATTAAATCCAATTACATATTAGATTTTATTAATGCATTTACCTTGGTCATTACAAGGACCACATTTGTTAACCACTCCGGATACTTTACTTCTTGGATGAATCCTGCCGTTAGTAGCTTTTGGACCTCTTCATTGATAGTGGCATACCTTTCAGGGTTGAAGGCACTTCTCTTTTGAAAAACTGGCTTGTAGTCTGGTCGGAAGTTAAGCCGGTGACAGATTATACTAGGATCAATGCCGGGCATGTCCTCATGAGACCATACGAACACATCTCGATACTCCATGAGGAGCTTCTCTAGGTTGGCCCGGACCTTAGGTTTTAGTTGAGAGTCGAGTTGGACTATACAGTCAGCATGTGTCGGGTCTAGGATGAACGGCACCAGATCCTCAACAGGGTTGGCCCTCACCTCCTTCTTAGGCATACGGGGGTCAAGGTCAGAAAGCATCTTATGTGTCGGCTCAACTGGGAATTGTATTTTATCAACCTTGTATATTGTCGAGACATTCAATTGTTGAGTTGATACAGCCTTGACAGCATTAGCGTAACAAGCTTAGGAATCTTTTTGTTACGACCTATTACCTCGACCTCATTGTCCATTGGGAACTTTATGGCCAGGTGGTAAGTGGAGACCATAGCCTTCATGCGTTTAACTTTGGACGGCCGATAATATTATATTGGAAGGGTTTGTCGACGACTAGGAAGTCAACGATGCATGTCACCCAAGCAGCACCCTCACCAAAGGTAACTGGCAGGGCGACCTTCCCGACTGCTTAAACGCATTCACCTATGAAGCTGTAAAGCGGGGTCTAGATTGGGACAACGGTAGCGTTGCTAATCTTTAGCTTATCATACGCTTACTTCAATAGAATGTTAGCTTAGCTACCATTGTTAATCAACATGTCGTACTATGTTATTAGCGATGTACAATTCGCACACAAGAGCATCATTGTGCAGATGAATTAATTTATTCGCCTTCTCTTTCATAAAAGTGATTGGCATGTCCTGTTGGCGGCAAATTTTATTGACGTACTTAGACATATTAATGAGCTCACCTCTTTCCACCAACTAAGCTTCTCGAATGTAAGCCTGTCACCCACTTGATGTGTCCTTGGTCATAGGCCCTCCAAAAATCGTATGCACAATGGTCAGGGGTTCCAGGACATTTTCGCCATTATTGCGTGGGCGGTTTGGCGTGTCTAGGCCTGGTTGGTTGTCTCTCCTAGTTGTGAAGCTAAAAGTTAAAACTCGCTCTACAAACTCCCGCAAATGTCTATTTTGGACCAGTCTCTCGATCTGGTCCTTGAGTTGAATACAATCATGGGTTTTATGTCCTACATCTTTGTGAAAATTACAATATTTGGTTTGGTCCTGCTTTGCTTTGCTGCCCTTAAGCTTGGTCAAATCAACCAATAGGTTCCTTTTGCTCACTTAGGCAAGTACTTCATCTATGCTCGCTACTAGGGGCGTGTAGCTTTGGAACTTTTCGGTTGAAACTTTCGGCTTCCAGGCTTTCTTTTCCTTCTTTTGCTTCTTATTTTGCTCGGTGTTGGTCTGTTCGGGCACTTTCTTCTGCTTCTTCTCCTTCTTTTGCCGCCACTGCTAGCTTTTTCTCTACGGCTTTTCATGTATTTAGCCACATCAGCGTACCTTTGCGTGTAGCCTAACATCTGCGAAAACGTGCTTGGCTGCTAGAAATGCCAATGATCAGGCAAGCTTCTTGTCTCAAAGACCCCTATGAAAGCGTGCTTTAGAGTCTTGTCTTCGATCTGCTTGACTTCAAGGGCTGCTCGAGTAAACCGGTTTATATAGTCCCTAATGTTGCCCTCTCCTTGCTTAATGGCATATAAATAATCAATCTCTTTCTCCTTGTTTTGGTCGTGGAGAAGGTCGCTGAAAAGGTGTTAGAGAGCTGCTAAAAAAAAGTGATGGAAGCTAGCTTAAGTTGCCAAAACAATTGCCGAGTTGGTCGGGTCAAGGCCAGAGAAAAGGCCTTACACATGACTACATCATTGGCATTTTGTAGGAGCATGTGTCCTCGGTATAATTCAACATGCTCATCAGTATCTACGGTCCCGTCTTAGGCCTTGATTTGTGAGACCTTAAATTTGGGCAGCATAGGGGCTCGCATGATAACGTCTATGAACGGCGGGTCTAAGGCACCCACGTCATCCAAGCTAAAGTGATTATTGTAGATTTCATCGATTTGGCACTACAACTCCCAGAACTAGCGACTATTGGTATCTTCGGATAGTTTGGCCCTATAGGGTGCTTCGCCCTCAATGCAGTTACCTGCCCTAGGTTGATGGCCCTGTTGTGCTTCTCCATGGTGCCCAGACTGGTCAAACACGGATGTCCGTGAGCCTTGTAGTGACAGAGCTCGTGCTCCCTACGGGCCAAAGCATCCTTCTTGGATGAGTCTATTATTAGCCAAGAGGCTATGTATAGATCTGGAATGCTCGAAGTGAGTTTCATTGGGGTCGTCGGCACCTCGTCCTGCTCAACCCCCAGCCTGGTCAGCCAGGGCTGGAGGTAGGAGGTCGAGAGCCACCTGGCCTTGTGCTTTCTGTGTGAGCTATGAAGTAAGTATTCAAACAGCATTGGTTAGTCCCTAGATAGGGTCTTGGCCAATTGGATCCTACACTTGTTTGGCCCTCGTCGCGCTTCCCTGAAACCCCAAAATGGGATCTTGTGGCTCGGGGACAGCCCTTGGGTTTGGCTGGATTCTGATTTTGGTTTTTGGCATTTTTTGACCCCTCATGTTTGGCAACCTCGTCTTGGGCATTACCTTGAGTTACCATCTCAGTTCACTATCCTTCTGTGGCTGGAGACTTCAACTGAAGGCATGGGTGGCCCTCCTTCTAGCGCCAAAATGTTGGTGCTTACTGGAGTTTCGCGGCGGATCAACACTACATGCGGCTACGCACGGTGCTTAGCTCTTCCCTGTTGATTTCTACCTGTTCTAGTGGATCTATAATAAGAGGAGGGATGCTTTGAAGACAAGAAAAAGACTGGTCAGTTAATAGACAAGGGCTCTCTGACGCTCAAGGCAAGGATTGCTCGACAGAAAACGAGAGCTTGTTAGGTAAGAAGGAGCCTACGTGCTTGAATGTAATAAATGCCCCCTATTTATAGGTTGCCAGTTGGACCGGGTGTTAGGTAGGTTTTGTCCACGACCTGTGTGTCATATCAAGGCGTGTCAGGTAGCAGAGGACAAGTGCCGTACCCTTTATCAATGGATCATTTCCCATCCGACGGTGAGTTGTCAGCCATCTGTTGGCCAATAATGGCAAGTAGCAGCCCACTTTCAAGTGAAAAGAATCCGACCCGAGCTAGTGTTTGATCCGAGGAGGCAACCAATCATGGTATGGCCTGAGGGACCCTAAAAAGCACCTCGAATAAGCGATCCAAGCTCATCAGGATCAATTTTTAGTTTCACGTGGCTTTGTCGAGCTGGGTTGTCGACCACCTCGAGTAAGGCTCCTCAGTGACGGCGCCAAGCTCACCCTCAACAGAGAGAATGAAGGGGGAGAGAGAGAACTGAGATAACAAGGAAAGAGGGGACAGGAATGGTTCTTTTGCGACCTTTGATGATAGGCATGACCTTTGAGCGAGAAAGCATGAAGGGGAAGAGAGGGAGAAAGAAGAGAAACAAGAAGAAAAAGAAAAAGAAAAGTTCAGAATTGTTGAAGTATTTAGGTCAGATTAAAGGTATTTTTGTTTATACAATTATTCAATTTAAGATACTTACATTTGCTAACATCTTGAAACATATATGACCTTTGCTATGAATAATTTTATAAAAATCTAAGGTGTCTTTTTTTTTTAATTTTTTTGATAAATTGTCATATTAGTCCTTAATCTTTCACGAAAGTATGATTTTGGCCGCTAATTTTTTTTCTTTTTTCTTTTTAAGTTTTTAATCTCCAACCTTTCACCCTATTGAGGTCTTAACCATTACGAAAAAAGAGTCCACAAGGACTAAAGATAACATTTTTCTCTTTGGATTTATGCAAGAATAGCCATTTTAAGTCAATTTTTAAGTATATAGCTTAAAAAAAAAAAAGAAAAAGAAAAATGACCAGACTTGATAAATTGCAAATCTATCTAAAAAGACAAGACACCCTTACTTTTTCTCTTTCTATTAACCGCCTTGCCACTCAGCCATGCCGCCAAAAGGATGGATATACATATACATACATACATACACGCACGCGCGTGCACGCCAAAAGGACATGAGAGATGTATATATATGTGTGTGTGAGACTCAAGCCTATATGATCTAACTAACTAATAGAAATATTCTAACACTCAACCGTTGTCATATATTCTATACATCACACTCGATAAACATCGTATTTATCGAATATGGCTATTTTGTTCTATCGAAGCAAATTAAAATTATTTTTTTACTTTAAAAACACAAATGTTTGTGGTTGATAATAAAAAATAAGGGATGATTTTACTGGTAAATTTGAATGCTCTAGTGGAATTTAGAGCATTTTAAAAACTTGGAGATCCTACTACAACAAGACAAGTACAACAAGAGCCACCTTGTAAGGCTAAATACTTTTAGGTAACCCATAGTAAAATAGTAGTACAGTAAGAGAAGGGAGAAAAATCCATGATTTATATTAAGAAAAGGGTATGCACGTCGACCTATACTCAATTAACTTGTAAAATAGAGACTCATACTAATTGACCCATTCTTTCTCTTTTCGAATGGTAAATATTTCTCAGAACATGAAATGTGAATCAAATGAGATCGCCTCCATCCCCAAGCTGTTGCTACTCTATGTTTTTTGGTTCATCGACTTTTTATTGTGGTGAAGTTCTTTAGACTTTCAACATGACTATTTTGTTGATTTGTGTATCAAAACTTTATTTACCACACATATGCAACGATGGAGATTTAATTGGAATTTGGGTGGCTTCTGTGAAGGAGAAGTATAAGGCTCTGTGAAGGAGGTCTGAAACGCAGAGTTTAATGTGAAATTAAAAGAGAAAAATATGGGAGTGAAAATGAAAAAGCAAAATTATGATTGAAAGAAATGGCCACTAACCTAAAAAGCTGACTAAAAAAGCAAAATAATTATTGAAAGTAACGGCCATCTACTTAAATTAAAAAAGCTGTGGACAAATATTTTACAAAATCATCCAACATGCCGGATTCGAACCAGTGACCTAAGGATGGCTGTGGTGAGATTTGCCGAAAGGCTCTCGAATTCCTAGTTTATTCATAATCAAGCGACACATTTTTTTGACATCTATATTTGAAAGATTTAATTTATATGTTTCTAATATTAGTGATTGAGGGGAACAAAAAAAAAAAAAGAGCCATCTCAGCATCTCTGTTTTAATTTGAACAAGCTTAAAACAAAGTGTTTCTTGAAATGAATAGTAGCTACAAAGGAAACGTTTATTGAACCTAAAAGAAATACTGAAATTAGTCTGAGAAATATATAAAACTACAAGTTAATGATATGCATATTTGTCAAGTGTCAAATGGAACTTTTATTTTTCTATCCAGAAAAAATTAAAAATTTTACTCTCGCAACACAAAAAGAGAGTATTACAATTATAAGTTGATGTGACTACGAGGCCATGGGCAAAATCCCTTCTTGTCTTTGACGCTTGTGAGCACTTGAATAGTTCCCAAGATATGTATATCTTCACGTTGAGAAACTTTTAAAATATTGAATCTACTTTCATAGAAGGGTTCCAAAAAAAAAAAAAAAAAAAAAAGAAAAAAAAGAAATCAAATGGGATGGTTTTTATTATTTTTTACCCTGTTCAGCGTCACCAAAAATCATTACATGAGCATTTCCCTCCCTTAAAGTGATGATATCTATTAGCGTCTCGAACAACAATCTCCCTGTCCACAATGCTGCTTATGAGTTTCAAGACAGTATGACAATCTCCACAAACTCGAAGATTTTTCACTATCCGGATCACTGTCCCAGGAACGGCCTTAAGCAGCCCGTAAGCCACAGCCAGCCTCTCACTGTGCCAAAAGAGTTGTCTTTCCTTCTCTTGCTGCTCCATGTCATGTAAAACCGAGCTAGTATCTGGAACATAACCCCGCTTCCTCATCTTAGCATCTAGATCTTTAAGCAAATCGAAAATCTCATCCCTCATGGGATGAGATGTTTCTCCGGCATAAAATACTTGTGTTTCCTTGCCAAACTCGACGGAGCTATACCCCGGTTCCTTCTTAACTTCCATGGCAGACATCAACGTTCGCACCTTTGCAACATTTTCCCACATACAAGCACCTGCATAGACATTTGATAAAAGTACGTAGGTAGAGGGATCTTCTATTTTCAAACTCAAAAGACGATCGGCAATCCTAATTCCCATACAGGCATTTCCCCGATCCTTACAAGCAGTCAATAAAGCTGCCCATATGGCCTCATCAAGCTCAAAAGGGATAGAATTTACAACACTCTCAGCCTCGTCGAGGTGTCCAGATCGACTAAGGAGATCCACGAAGCATGTGTAGTGCTGAAGAGAGGGTCTAATCCCATATTCCTCAATCATGGATTTGAAAATAGCTCGTCCTCTGTCTACCAACCCGACATGGCTGCAAGCATAAAGCAACCCAACAAACGTAACTTCGTTCGGCTTTATTCCGTCCACGACCATCCAGTCATACAGAGCCAATGCCTCCTTGGCTCGCCCATGCTGAGCTGCCCCAACAATTATTGATGTCCAAGAAACCACATCCCTTTGCGGAATTCTACTGAAAATCTCATTTGCACTTGCAATATCACTGCATTTCGCATACATATCCACTAGTGCGTTACTTATAAATAAGCAAGACTCATAGCCAAGACCTATAACTAAGCAATGTACTTGCTTACCAAGTTCTAAGACTGCCAAATTAGCACAAGCACCCACAATGCTTGAAAGGACTAAAGGGTCTACTATATCAATCTCTTCTCTTTGCATCTCAATAAACAAATGAAATGCATCAACACCATTCCCGCTCTGCACCAACCCTGAAATCAACGCCGTCCATGAAAACAGATTCCTAAAGGGTGTCTGCCGGAACAATCCAATAGCATCCAACTTCCTTCCACTCCGAGCATAGCCTGAGATCATGGCTGTCCAAGCAGCCGTATTTTTCAAAAAAATTGAACTGAAAACGGCGTAAGCATCATCAGGCAACCCACATTTTGCATACATGTCGACTAACGAGGACTTAACGACATCGTCATCATGAAATGGTGACAATGTAAAGCGGGCGTGCACTTGCTTCCCTAGCCTAGCGTCAGCCAAGCAGGCACAAGCCTTAACGAGGCTTGCAAAAACAAAGTGGTCGGGCTGCAAACCGTCAACCGCGAACATGGCAGGGAATGTGGAGAGGGTTTGGCGGGGAAGATTAGAATGATTATGGGCAGTGAGGAGTGAAGCCCAAGAGACGTGGTCTCTGTGGGGCATTTCGTCGAACAGTTGGCATGCATTACCAATGAGACAGTTTTTGCCGTACGCGCCGAGAAGGGTGTTCGGGAAAGGTTCGTGTTGGGCTAAGCCAGTTTTGATGAGTTGGGCATGGAGTTTTTTGACTGTGGACCTGGAAGAAGGGGTTTGGCTTCTGGAGCAGAGCTTGAGTTGGTGAAGATAATGAGAGACTAGCATTCATCACCGTTCTTCCTTGTAAACGTTTTGTTCAGATGCGCATAAATAAAAGGCGAGCATAATAATGATGGACAATTGAGAAAAATTTGCATTTGTTCCTTGGTTTTTTCTGAAATTATGGGGCTTTTTTTTTAAAGGTGACAGCTGGTCCTTATGAACTACATGTAGCGTGGCAAAGTATACTAATAAATTCATAAAGAGTCATCCAATTATTTTCTTTCTTTAAAATATATTTTATTCCCTCTTATTATCGCTGAACTTAAAAATATCTCATAAATAGTTCCTAATTTAGAATCAGCCAAGTATTTATATGGAAGCTGTTAAATTTGATAGTAGTTTTGGTTGTTAAGTTATTGAGCAATGTTACAATAGGACACTATCAAAGATTTTATTTGTATAACCTTTGTTTAGCTATTTGATGAAATTTAATGGTTTAAAATCTATGTTTCATCAAAAACCAAAATAAAACACATGCGCCCAATCACTTTTTTTGTACTCTATTATTTTTAGAATAACAAATAACAAAAAAATAAAAAAGCCTAAAAATATCAAAAAAAAAAAATTGCTCTATTAGGGGTGGGGGGTCATCATCGGAGGAGGGGTTGACGATCGGAGGGTGTACGGTCGGCTAATAAGGTGTGGCGGATGTAGGGTCGTCGAGTGAAGGGGACAGCTGGAGGAGCGGCAACCCCAAAAAAATTCAGGTTAAGCCCATTGGGTTTGCGACGAGAGTTCGCAAATGTCGCGGCCTGATTGCGATTCCAACGTGAGAACTATTGCAACGGTTGCTTGGGTCATTGAAGGTTACTTGGGCTGCCAGATCTTGTCGATACAGAGGTGAAGCTCCATCACGACACGACTGTCGCGAAGTCTTAGAACATACACTGCGACATCACCGTTATGAGGCAATCACCGTTCACATCGCCAACATTTGCAGCGTGACACCATAAATCTGAGTGACAGTTGTACGAACCCCCACACAACGGGGTTTGTGATCTCTTCTACGATGGGGACAAACAAATAACCGAAGCTGCGTAGCTCCTACAACGAAGACGAAGAGCCGAGAGCTATGATGAAGATGAACTGCTGCAACGACCACTGGGTGTGCGAACTGCGAAAGGGACAAAGGATGGAGTCACGATCTCATCGCACCCTTTTCGTAGGCCATCGAGATCTGGGGTGGCCGGTGTTCGCCAGTGCATTGCCTCCGCCGATGCATTGGTGTTCTTCTTCTTCTTCTTCTTCTTCTTCTTTTTCTTTTTAGTTTTTGACTTTTAGATTTAAATAAATGTGATGTGTATGGCGCATTTTAAGATTGGTAGACTTGTTGATTTTTAACCGTTAGATGTTGATCTAGCGGATAAAAAATTATTGACGAGAATTTTTTTTGGCTCTCACGGTAGTTTTTCCCTAAGTTATTTTATAGATTTTTAAAAACTTTTACACTTTTTTTTGTCTTATTTTAAGTTTCTTGAATATTTGTTTCTCTAAATTTAGCCCCATTTTTTTTTTATTAGTCCTCAATTTGTTTTAAAGTATGCAAGAGTACTGTTATGACTTAGGCTTGTTTGGGGTAGCTTATGCTTTTGCTTTTAAGGAGTAGAAGAAAAAAAACATAACTTTGAGCTTTTTAATTAGTGTTTCAATAGTGTATGTAAAAATTCTTTGTTTATTTTATAAGAGCTTTTAAGCCTATTTAATTAAATAAGTCAAAGCTCATATTGATATAAAAAGTAATGTAATTTAAGGATATAAATGAAATATTTAATTTGTTGTTCTTAAATAAAAAATAAAAAATATAAATAAAAAAGTTGTTTATAAGCACTTTTTTCATAAACATCAAATAATTAGATTCTCATAAAGCACTTCAAAAGTCAAAAATACTTTTCGTAGCGCCATTCAAACGTGTCAAAAAAAAAGTTCTTAAAATAAGCAAGTCAAAAGCATTATTTTTTAAATCATGCCAAACGGGCTGCTAAGAAAAGTTATCATGCATCATATTATGATGTACCTCAAAAGCAATGGTTTCCTTTTCTCCTTCACCACCCACCACCCACCCACCCTAATTCCAAAACAATGAGAACTATAAAATCTAACATTAAACGACTACTCTAATTGGTGTGTGTGTGTGTGTATATACATATATTTGGCTCTAAAAGTAGGTAAAAAAATTAAGTCCTTAAAACTGATTCCTTATACCATGTTATATGTGGATGCCAACTAAAGTAATGTTTGTAGTACCAAAAAAAAAAGGATAGTCACAATTTGTTCAGTTAAGAAAAAAACAAAAAGGAAAAAAGAACGTCCACTCTTTGTCGTTTTGCTCCCTCTCTACGTAACTTAGTAGAACCAGATGTCTCCAACTTAATTTTGGAGCTCATTCATCCTTGAGACAAGTGTAGGGGGTCATCTAGGTTACAATTTGGGGAAAGTTATTTTGGCCCTTCAATATTTCTGCTTTCTGAGAAGGAGTTTGAGACAACAATAGGCGGCCATCTAGTTTACAATTTTGGGATAGTTATTT
>CAMOHE010027168.1:0-10085 GCA_946598075.1 Artocarpus hirsutus
TTTTTTTTTTTCACTGAAGGCGGTGGAGGATATTGGTAGGGCTCAGTCAAATCAAATCTCCCAAGAATTGGGTCCTTTTATTTGATTGAGCCGTGCCAATATCTCGACTAGTTTGTTTCATACACTTTTCGTTTTGCCAGTTGATGACACCCTTTTATGCATTATTGTTCTCTTTTCTTTTGATGTCTTTTACATTCAATTTTTTGTCAATTGAACTGAACTTAGGATTAAAAGAGAATGATCTAAAGGCCAGTAGAATCTACCATGTAGTGTGTGCTTTGATCAACTCTTTCCTAAGCAAAAGTAGTGAAAATTCTACCAAATACCCTAAAAGGTCGTCTACATGCCTTGCACGCTAAATTGACGACGCATAACACCATCGTATGTTAGATTCCAAATCGTCCCACATTGGAACAATTATAAGATGACTAGTAGGTTTTTAAGCCTTTAGTTAGCTAAATGACATAGGTTTTCTCTATCTGCGTACGATTGCTAACGTGCGCAGAGATTAGAAACTAGTTTTTTTTCTTTTTTCTTTTTCAAGAAAAGAAGATTTTTATGGCGAAATCACGTAGTCTGAAGTAACTCCAATTGCTCCTTCACATCACCAAGGAAAATCTTTACTCACAGGTACTGCAGTGTATTGCTGTCGACTCTTTTTTGTACACGCTTGGTACTGGTTGTTTGACTTATTGGGTTGGGCTTCTTTCACTTTTCTCACAAGGCCTTCCTTCAATTGAAAGGAAAATTTTTTTTAACAAACGACTAGTTTCAGTTTAACACAAGAGGTAGTATCAATTGAGAAAACATCATAATTGCGTACATGCGCCTTCCTGATGCCAATTAAGTAATCAACATTTCTGTTTTTGTTCTTTTCCTCCACAATTATTATCATCACCTGTGAAATTAAAGCCTGAATCATGGACACTCACACTGTCACCGCCATGTTCATTTGACATGCTTAAACACCATCTTTTCATACGCGCTGCATGGACCTCTCTTAACGGTGTTGCAAAGATGGGGAAAGGGGAAACTAGTTGCTTCCAATGAAAACCTTACAATCAGGTCAGAGTTGAAAAACAGGAACTAATACTTTTGTAAGATCTTCAAATTCTAAATATCAACTTATTGTACGTATGTTCAAATTCTAATTATAGCTTCCAAGCAATACATTTCATTTAGAAACATCCAACAAAAAAACCTGAGTTAAGGGCAATACAGAGGTCTCCATTTGTTGAGCATCCTCAAAAGAAACTCAAAACCCATCACAGGCAAACAAGAAGAAAATGAGAACGTCCGATTCATCTTAGAGAGCAAAGTGAGCAAATCCAAACCTGAGTGGGGTCGATGTATGTCATCACTAGATAAACAGTGCTACAGACATGCGGACAGCAGCTGGGAACATTTTCCTCGTGGCCTTCCTCAGTCAAGCCTGAAGAGCTGCACCCAATTCCCGCACTCGGCCCGCCCGCGCCCCCCCCCCCCCCCACCCAACACAAAATATTCCTCCCCGGGAAAGTTCTTCACAAATGGGGAGCTATCGACGTTCTCGCATGTGAAGAACGTGTCACCGTGGCCACAACACGAGAAAATGAAACCTCCAAAAACTTCTTGAACACTGCTCTTCCTACTTGCATCATCCTCTAAGTTTTTGAGGTCCAGACAAACACAACCAACTGAATTTAATGCAGTACGAGGATCTGAGCGGTAGAATTGAAAGACATCGCCGCTTCTGATGCCAATGCCATTTACGTAAAGATATTCTTCAACTCCCCTGTAGCATGTAAGAGTAGGATCAAAGTATTGCAACAGAGAATTGTTGCATTATTCACATTCTGAACGATGCTAAGGAAGAGAACTTATTTCAGGAAAAACAGCCAAACATTGATATCAATTGTTCAATTGTTTCTAACAACATTCTATAATTTGTTCTACAGCAGAACACGTGTCGTCAAAAAGAAGAACTGCAGGATACGACAGTTGTTTCAGTTGGTCAAAAAATGTAAATTTTACATATTAGTGCCTTGATATATTGTTCCATTGAATTCTACCCACGTATAGTTTCATTTCACCGACTCGACAGTAGTTATTAACCCCCATAGGCTTTCTAGGTAAAATCAGATATATGGGAAATTAACTTTTTACCGGTACTGCAATGGAGAAAACAGCAAGTTTACACATACAGCAAGACTAAGAGAGCTTAAAATTTATAACCACCAGTACGTAACTGAGTTGCTAGGAGTTGATTTAGCAAGATCATCTATGGGTAAAGCAAACAATACCAAAAAGTAAGGTTAGAACTAAAAGTACGTGCAGAGGTTTAGAAGACAAACTTAATTCATGAAAAATAGATATGTCCAAATTCATTCCATTTCATATCTTCTTTTTTTTATTTTTTATTTTTTTATGCATCCTATGCTAATATCAAATTACACAAAAAAATAGGGGGAGAAATACACTATAAGTGAAGTGAAACTGATGACAGAGAAAGAAAAGAGAACAAAGGAGTTAACACTTCTAGATCAAGGGCCCATGGAAAGTGCAGCGCATAGATAATACTTAGATACAGATACCACATATTAAGTATTTATGTGAATTAAACAACATAATAAAAACCTGTAGAGATCGAAGCAAAAACAAATAAGAAGAAAGAAAGAAATCCCTAGAAAATATTTAAAAAGAAATGTTCCGTATATTACCCTACAACTCCATGGAATGACAAGGATGTTATTGTTCTTGGCCTCTCTGATCCGATGGAGCAATTTCTCCTTCTTGTAACTCCAATGTAGAGATCAGACGAATCAACATGATCTTCTAACTGTCACAGTCACACAGAATAAATTGACACAATCAGCTGAAAATTACTATCTCCAAGATACTTTCAATTTCAGAAGAGACTTTTGAACGGGAGAGAGAGACTATTTGACAGATGATATCTTTATCACACTAGCATACTGCATTATTGCTATCGTTAGGTATTCGCTAACCATCAAGAATAGCCCGTTGTCCTTCAATTTTAGATGTGAGCCAAGTAGAATGATCAGAACAATTCATTGTGACAGAAACTGCCTTGTATCTTGGCCCAACAGCTGATACTCCAGCTGATAATGCAACATGGAATCTTATATTCCCAATGCCTATTCATTTATACAGACTATGTAAGTCAGAATTACTTGTTAGATTGGTTTGAAACAGAGGGGGGACAACATACGAAAGAGACAGTAGAGTCTTTAAACACCAAACAACAAACAGTTGATTAATAGTAGCTCCCATGAGTATAAAACTAATTTGAGAAAAAAGTACCATGATTGTTGTTGCTATCCCTTGCAAATGTTAAAGCAACAGCATCAGTAAAGTATTTTGCACTTCCAGAGAAGTTTCTTGACTCATTTGCAGCCCTGTACAAAAACCGACCTCTTTCATCACCCACAACATCAGTCTCCTTGGGCATAGCATAATCTGGCGCAGAGAAGTAATTAACAAAAACTAATTATCATAATCACATTCTTAGGTGATAAAATCAATATCTCTCAATAACATGCTTGTTGAAAAAACAAAAAAATTAAAAGGTAGGCTTTTGCTAAACAAAATCAAAGGAAGATAATCGCAACGAAAGGAAACTCACCCAAATTGTTGAGAATTGGCTTCATGTCAACAAGCCCTTCCTGTGCCATCTATGATGTGAGAACTTAGCTACACAATCAAGGATGAATGTGTTGGCAATAAATAAAGATAAAACCAACTCACCCCAAAAAGTATAATCCCAAACGGGGATTTACAACCCGAAAAAGAGTTGGTGTAATCCCTTATGTCCGTTACAAACTTCTCAACCAATGCATCTCGAGGTTCCTGGCAACATAAAATATTTTCACTGGTGTCAGCATTTCCCAACATAACAAAGCTACATATCACACGATCTCAGAATATACATATATATATATAGAGACATAGATATAGATATAAATAGACATATATATTATTACCTTTGTGGCTTGTTACAGTGGGATAACATCAACCTTTAGCCCAGGCACAAACTCAACAGTCAAAACAATGCCAAAATTTTCATCCTCTGAAGTTATTGAGCCATCATCATCACTTAGATCTCCGCAAAAATTATTCCACTTGACCTAGAAAATTTTTTGTTTTTCCCAGAAAAAGCAGTAAATTATCAATCTTTGGCTTCAATTTTCTCCAAAATTTGTCAATTTACTAGAACAACAATCAAAATTAAGAAGAGAAACCTCTTTAAGCACGTCAGTAACAGCATCTCTTCCAATAATTCCACTAGCAGTTGATATAATTATCGGCGTTTTGGTTCCCAATTTCTTTGATATCTGTACGAAAAAACCAAAATTCATTGAAAAATCTCATCTTTTTCTTCGAAATTAAAACAAAACAAAATAAAATGATTGCGTACAAGCCTGAAGATGTCGTACAAAGGAAATCCACTTCCAACACTGGCAATGGCAAAATCGGGGCGTATTGGCTCTGCAAGGACTTTGTCGATAACCTCTCCCACAGCAGCCTATTAATCACAATTTCACAACCTTTTCGTCTTTTCCCGCGAAACAAACAAACACGATTGAAGTGGAAAATTAGGGCGATTGTTTTGTTTTTACCCGCGGAGAAGGATCGAGAGAGAGGGCGGAGGCGAGCTTGGGACGAGAGAGGACCAGATGAGAGGCTCGATTCCACGACTTGCACACGCACGCCGCCACCACAAACGACTGCGCCGGGAGCCTCGACAGGATGTTGTGGAGAAGGTCCTCGATTAAGAAAGAGAAACCTGTCGTTTTCGCCATTTTCGTATCGTCTCTGGAGGAGGAGGAGGAGGACGACGGTGACGATGGGTCATCCATTTCTTTGTACGTTGTTGTCACATGGTTTGCCTATGCATGGCTTGGGAAAAGTAAATGTATGACTTTTTTTTTTTTTTAATATCTTGAGGTATCACTTTCTCAGTTATTAAATTCTTTTTGGGCAAGTTATGCAATTGTTTCTTTATCTATTCGCTTTTTACGTAGTACGTTTCAATTTTTAATCTTTTCATAATATATTTTAAATTTTAAAACCAATAACAATTAAAATTTAATAATTATTTTCTTCTTTAAGTATTTTTTTCACGTATTGAGTCTTCCTTTAAAAAAACTTACATGAGAATTTTGTATCTAAAATTGTTCATAATTTGATTCCGTGTCCCTCGATTAAATTTTTACAAATCATTTAAACTCAACAACTTAAATATATAAATTGAACCTAAATATTAAAAGACTGAAAGTTCAAAATAGATTATAAAAATAACTAAATAGTTTGGTATCCTATTCTTGTAAATTCAGGAGAGTCCAAAAGGTGATGGGAGTCCAATCATTATGGCAAAGTATTGTCGACCATTTCATCCATTTATCAGTTTTGGTCGTTTTTTCATTCCCGTCGTCGTTTTGTACCTTGACACAAAAACCTCCGCAAATGAAAGGGAAAACTGTATTTTTTTTTTAAGAAATGGGAAATTTTGTTTGAAATTCAGTAACCAAATTAGTAAAGAAAAAAAGTTTAGAATATTTCATTTAAAATAAAATATTTTGTGAGTGGTAAAGTTTGATCAGCAATTACTACGTAATTTTGTGGCATAAAATATAAAAATGATTATAACAATTACTAGGTAATTTTTTTTGAAAAAAATCCATAAGTTTCTTCTTTTCAATTCCATCAGCATAGACGTGTCGTGCAGTGCACTTTTTTCTTTATTTAAAAACGAACAATAAACAAGCAACAAAACAGCAACAACACTCTAAGAAGGACAAACAAAGTTAAAAACGACTGCATCTTGGCAAACGACAAATACGTGTAAAGGACAAACAGGTGATTTCCCATTTTATGTCATTTTTTTCCCAGTTCTTGGTTGTTTTTTAAGGTCTTGTCGTTTGTTGTATATTTGTCGTTTGAGTTTTTGTTGTTTTTATTTTTTTCCCTCTAATGACGCTGTCGTTTCAGTTCTATATAACTTTTGTCGTTGTTTTCCCATTTGTTAAATGTTTTAAAATGTTTGATAGGATAGTTAGAATAGTTAGTTAAAATTATTTTTATTATATTATATAAGAATTTTATATTATAATAATTTTTTTATTATTACTATAACATGTGAGAGTTTTACATTATTTTTAATTGAAAAAATAACGTAGATTACGTTGTTGTACTTTTTATCATTGTTGTATTATGGCGGGTTCACTTTGTGATCTTTTAGGCTTCGTACCTTAACCTTGACCTCGTTTTCTTATTTGTTATAGATTCCAGGATTTTTTTTTTTTTTCTTTTCGTCGTTTTACCTTGTTGTTTACACTCGTCCTGGTTTTTATTGCTTCCATTTGTCTTTGTTTTTGTTTTCTCATTTTTTGTTGTTTCTTCACTCTAATTGCCTTCTGTTGCTTTCCTTTTTTTTTTTTTACTGTCCTTTGTGGGTTTTTTTTTTCCAACTTTTGGTGTCCACTTTGTTGTCGTTTGAGTGTTTGTCACCGACTCATTCTTGTAGTTTTGATCCTTCTTACCTGATGTAGGTATCTTGAATATTCCATTTAGTTTGACCATGTGAATTAAAACCAAAATTTTTAGTTGCTATAATGTATAGCTCTTACACGCTATAGTGTCAAGAAAAAGTGTTTTATAATGTAATATTCTCACATACTACAATATCTTCAACCAAAATTAGTTCAAACCATTAATTCTAACCAATACTCCCAAACATCGTGTTAATAGTATGTTTAGCAACATTAGTTCAAATCAATAATTTAAGCTAATATAAGGTAAAACTTTCACATATTATAATATAAAGTAAAAATAAAATACAATATAAAATTTTTATATCTTATAATATTTTTAACTAAAATAATTTAAACTATTGGTCATCAAGCCCACTTTAAGTACGTGGTTATGTTTTTCATAAGGTTTGACCTAGTTCTCTTTTTCGGCCCTTTGCTTTGTTGTCGTTCTTCTAATTTTTCATATGGACCCCTTTCTATCGCTGTCGTTGTTTTCAGTTTTTTGTTATTTTCTTTGTGTTGTCGTTTGCGTGATGTTTGCTTTCATGTTTGTCTTCTGTGTATTTGTGGTGAGTTTTTACCTTTTTTTTTTTTTTTTAAGGAGTCATAAGTCATTCACATTGATTATGATTGGACTTTGTTGATCCATCTGAAACAGGAGATTCTGGCATTTGGCAAATGGCAATCAATCTTGTTCATAAAAAGGATTGTTATTTCACCCCCAAAAAATATTGAAAAAGGTTATAAAGTAAAGTCCACGTAAAACCCTTTGCTTGCAAAGCAAATAGGGTGCTTGATATTAGTTGATTTTAAATAAATTTTTAATAAAAAATAATATAAAATTTTTATATGTTATAATAAAAATAAAAAGATTATTATAATATAAAACTTTTATATATTATAATATTTACGGTTTTAACCAATAGTTCTAACTACTATATCAAACATATAAGAGAAGTTCATGAAAGTCCTTCAAAGAAGCCAAGGCCAAACAAATTTAAAAAAAAAATTACTTCTGGAGATCTTAATACAAGTAGAAACAAAGAAGAAATTTTTAACAAATAATGTCACCGTGAGAAAAAACGGAAGTAGTAGTTAAAAGAGAAATTGATCAACTAAACTAAACTACTACAATTAGGTTTGAGTAAGAAAGTTGGTTTCCTCCGTAATAATAATAATAATAATAATAATAATAATAATAATCAATAAAAAAAAGAGAGAGAATTACAAATATCGTTGACCAATTTGTGTCTTTAAATCTACAACTTTTTTTTCCCCCCAATAACACTACCCCCAATGAGATGGTAGTGTTTGATGAGGATGATGAGGGGCTTCATTGCCATCAGACCCCATGTGAAAAATCCCGTTAGGAGTACAATGTACTACATCAGCATTGCCACTTCCATTGGCCGCCAAAACCGAGCTCATGGACTCAAAGCTGCTGTGCTCGTGCAGCGCAGGGTGGTGGTGCACCATTGGGATTGAGCCAAGCTGTGAGATGTTGTTGTGTCCCAAACCAATCTCAGATGTCTGCGCCTGCGGTGATGACAGAAGAGAGAGAGCACAATCCGAGTGTTGGACGTCGTAGAATGCTTTGCTTCGAGCCCCATCACCACCACTACTACTACTCTCACTACACAAAGGAAATGTCCTCAGGAGGGCGTGATGGCAGGGCGAAACCTCGGGTGCTGCATGGCTGCTGCTGCTGCTGCTGCAGCTGTGGATTGTGTGGCTGTTGTGATCTTGCAAGAGTAGAAATGGCTTATTATTACATCCCTTGTAGCTTGTGTTGGTGGTGGGAGAGGAGGACCCCAAAAACATGTTTTGCTTTTCAATAAAAGGTAGTTGTGGATGGTGGTTATGGAGACCGGAATCTGCCTCGGTTTTGCCAACGACGCCTCCAGGCCAGCTTGGGTTCACAACTGTGGTGGAGGGATATACTAGTGAGCTAGAAAATGGTAACAATTGAGTACCTGCTAGAAAGTGTAAAACAAATTATTATCAGATCAATTCCCAATAAATATGTTCTTTTTTGAAATTGGAAGCCATGATCTAACATTTTATGTTCTTTTTTTTAACGGAAATTCATCATTTATTAAAATATGCCATTAATATTACACCCAAATCAAAGTTAAGCCTTGCCTAATTATGCTAATAGTTGAAAAATAGCCACCAAGCATGAACATAGGAAGAGAGGTATCTCATAGGGAAGTTATTATGCTACATTAAACTATGATTTTTAGGGATCTTCCTAATTAAGAGCACTTTGAAAATAATTAGTGCCCATTAATATATAACATGTGATAATTGACTAGCCAAACTAAGGAATCACTAAACCAAGTGGGAAGAACAATTCTTCAAGATGATTCCTTTTATTGATACCAATAAACATCTGCAACTAACCGGCATAATTGGACAACATATTTCCGTAGCGTGAGAAGGGCTCTGGTTGAGGCTTCCTTCGCCTTCTATTGTGTCCATCAAGACGCTTTCTGCAGCTTCTCTTTCCTTCGTCGAATTCCTCAAGCGAATGGAACCTACAATGATCGACTAAAATAAGGAAACTTGAGCTGAAAATCTATGTCCAAAAGAAAATGCTTTACAATAATTGACGAAGAAGAAACTGTCCTCTCTATTACAAAAACTGCTCTTCCAAGAAACACAAAATCCACATCAAAATTCTGAAAATTGTTATAAGAATTCACCAACATGACACCAATTATATTTTGCATAGTACTAACATCATGACCACTCGCGTCAAAATCATATTGAATCAAGAAATAATGTAGGATCGGGATAGAATTTAGAGCAGAGACAGAATTCAGAGCGAAGAATAGATCGAGATATAAAAGAAGAACCATGAGATATAGAATTCAGATAGAAGAACAGAATCAAGGAGAGAAGTACTACATTTTAACGAAATTTGGTAAATAAACAAGGGCCAAAAACCATGTCGTGTGACAAAATTCTCACAAACTAAAACCAAGTTCTTCACGTGAATACTTCCCAAACCTTTGCTCACAACAGATAAGATCAAAGACATTTATATGGAAAACAGACAGTATTCCACCAATAATTATTAACGAGCCAAAAAAAGACACTTAAATCTAACATTTCCATCCAAAAATTTGAAGTAAATTTAACAATTTAAATGAACAAATAATATAGAAGAAGAAAAACATTAATTTTTTTTTCTATTAATACCTGCTACACTGCTGGCAGAATCTCTGCTTGTGGCCACCGATTGTGACCTGAGAAGTCTTGGAGTGGAGTTCACAAACCTTATGGCGCCTATGGTAATCTCTACAATTGCTAAGGTCTGCATTACACCCGTCAACAAGGCATGAAACCGCCTGGGATCCATTGTGGGACCCACGAGACCTCTTCGATGATCCCGACGGCGAAGACACCGGTGGTGGTTTTGGAAGCCCCGGTTCCTTCCACGTGTCCACCACCAATTCATGGCCTGAATTCTCCTCCTGGCCCAGCTTCAAGTCTACTGAAAAGTCCTCCCTAATGGCCTTTTGATCTCCAAAGCAGTTGTTGTTAGAC
>CAMOHE010027170.1:0-12369 GCA_946598075.1 Artocarpus hirsutus
GATTGTTGCGATTGTTGATGGTGCAAGTCCACCCAGAAGCCAGGAACAGGTTGTTTCAAGGGCGCAACGTGCTGAGTTCCACTTGTCAAAGCTGAGAAGAAACCAGCCTCAGCCAAGTCAGCCGGTAAATCATGGGAAAAAAAATGTAAAAAAAAAAAATGTATGTTAAGATCCTGGGAATGCTTTTCCAAACTACGATTTCAAATGCACGTTATTAATTACAATAGTTTGCTTCAATTAATGTTTTAAAGAATGAATGTAACGACATCTGTGACGTCCGGAAAGGGGGCGTTACATTTGTTAAGGTGAATTTATTTTTAATGTTTTTCTTTATTTTTAGTGTATTTTGTGTGATTTAAGTAAAATTATTATAAATAAAATTAATATTAGTGTGTTTGTTAATTTTATATTTGAAATCTAAAGAGAAAATAGAGAAAAAAAGAGACATTAAATGTATAAGAAAACAAAAAGAAATTCAAAATAAAAAAGAAAAGCCGCGCGGCAAGTTACGGACCGTCGGATGAAACCGCCAAAAGAATTTGGGTCGTCCGCGTGCCTAGGGGTGTCAGACTCCTCCTGCTAATTCCGTGTGGCCAACCTGGATTTTATTGGTCAGCCCATTATTTTCATCCGTCAGGTTAACAAGCCCAGACTGATCCAACGGTTTCATCTCTCCAACGGCCCAGCCCAGCTTTGCCACCAATATCAACCGTCAGATCAGTCTCTCTACAGTGCATCCGAAGCGTGAATTGTCTGTCCCCTACGCAGATTACAGATCAAAGTTCGCACAGTGAAGAGCTGCTTCTAGCGGAGAAGAAAAAAAATAAAAATAAAAAATAAAATAACAGCTCATCTGAGTTGATTAGCTGGGCGGCAAAAAGAAGAAGAAAAATCTTCTTTATTGCGTCCTGACTTGGATGCAATGCGAAGAAGGAATAAATAAAATATAATAAATAAGATGATAAAATATTTTAAATACCCAAATAAAGCCCCCATCCCTTTCATTCTTTTCACACGGCCGTCTTTGACCATCCTTGCTTCCTTCCTTGCTTCTTTCTCCCAATTGCTTCGCCTTTAGCTCAGCAGTTACCTCTACGTTACTGTTAGAGCATTTTTTTTTCCCACTCTAAATAATAAAATAATATTTAAATTAGTATAAAGAGTTTAATGAGATAAAAAAAAATAATTTTATATGTATAGTACTTTGATATTATTTTCAAATCTATATATGTTTTGTAATAATATTTTTATGTCATAAATTGTATTTTTTATATTTTTAATAATTGTTGTTAGTGTCATTATCTACTCAATTCTTGCGTAAATTTAGTCATATTTTTTTTATGTAATTTAATTGCGTTGCATAATTAATATTGATAATGATAAAATAATGATTATTTTTATGGAATGTCTTTTATTGTAGTATGACTTATTATATTATAGATTTTAGATATTTCATAAGACAAGATTCTGCCAAAATTAACAAAAAAATTTATTCCATTAAAATATTATAATATTGATTTGTTGTTGTCTTTTCTTTTTGAAAATTATGTTAATTATAATTATAGTGAGAACGGCTATAATTGTCATAGTTGGTACATCAAATTACTAGTGAAAGGTAATTACTTTGCTACATTTTATAGGAAAACCTTTACTGTGTTATAGCTTGTTATATTGACACCTTTGGTTAACTTATAAGAATAGTGAATGTGCTAGCAAATTAATGAGAAAGGATTTAATAAATCAAATGCCTTAGATAATTCATAAATAGAGTAAAAATTTCATACTAATTACGAAACATACAAGGAATTCTTGAAGTTTCGCTATTTTAATTTTGTGTCTTAAATCTAATTTTAAATTATCAAAAATAATTTATACATAAAAATTTTGTTAATATTACCCTTGCTTTTTAAACCGATAATTTATCAGTTTCTCTAATACCCACCTCCTTGTGGATACGATCTCCCTTATTGTACTACAAGCAAGCGCGTTTACAGAAACATTTTGGGCGATGCACGTACAAAACCATAGATAGAGGCTAGCTTTAGGGAGCAGCCTAAGTCTAATTTCTGGTACAAGCCCTTGCATTGGCTTTGTACTTAGTTTCTCTCATAGTGAAAAACCCATTCCTGAGTGGACGTAGCCTTTTCAATTAAGGTGAACCATTATAAATCTTTGTGTGTTCTCCTTATTATTTCCCTTTCTATTTTATTTATCCATTTATGAGTGATTAGTTTTGGTGAGGGATTGAGATATTCAAGTTTAACAAGTTTTACCTGTCAATAAATAGTATATTAAATTATTTTAAGCTAACTTTGATGCATCTAACTTTGAGCATTAAAAAAACCTCCAACTCTTTTCACAAATATAAAACAATATGTAAGGCCTATAGCAAAACTTTTAAGGAATGTTAAAAAAAACTGAAAAACGAAAACTTACGGAAACCAACCAGAAAAATTCAGTTACAAGGCGAAAGCTGACCACCATCGGTCGAAAACTGACCGATCTACAATCGGTCTTCAAAAACAACATTTTGCCTTTGTTGGTAGCCGACCGATTGAGGACTTCCAACTTCCACATTAGTATATACATTGCATATAGGATGAAAATCAATAAGGTCAGGGCTTTCAATGGAATTTTTATTTGCACGAAGTGGACTTTTACTTCCCGCTACCAAATACATTAAATTTGGACCAAATAAAAACCAAGTTATTGCTCTTTAACTACTAGATTACTTTATTACCCTGGCTGTTACTTTAATTTAAAAAACCGACAGAAACATATCATTGCTGGTTTGAAATGACTGACTCTGTCTATTTGGTTGTTTCTTGGTTCTTGTTTATTCAAAATAGACCACCATCTGTCACAAACTGAGTATTACCCGTATGTACAATTACATTGTACTAGGTGATTGTAATAGTAGATTCCAATACTGATCATCGAGTTTCTGTTTGTTTCGGGTATTTGAATAGAAAATTTGAATAAAAATTTAAATTTTTGTGAGAAAAAAATACTATAGCAAAATGATTCAAATTCACGAACCAAACGGGCAAGGTCTACTTCGACACACTAACACAAAAAAAATCATAGCCTTCCAATAAAAAAAAAAAAAAAAAGGGGCAAACATACATTTGTAAGAGCAATTTCTATAGCAAAAATGAGAATCCTTGCTTGGGATGGTCTTGAATGTCAAGTTTGTGAGGCAGTCAGCAAGACACCAATCTCGATTAAGAAGCATCAGCTTGCTATGTTCGTCGTGCATTCTTGAGTAGGGGAGCTCGCAAAAATACATGTAAGCTTTCTCTTAAATGGAGTAATTTTCTAGTTATTTTTCGGATGGAATCATTTCATTTTTTTTAAATGTATAAGAAATATCATTATGTTTGGAACGTTCTTTGGTAAATGTGTAGAACAAAATGAAAATTGAGGGTTGTTGGAAAAATAGTATACAATAGAAATTTCAAAATTTTAAATTGGAGTATTTTTTAAAAGACAAGTTTAACGTACTATATGCATAGATTAACCAGATCTTACTAACCTTATATGCCAAAGAGCTCTTGCAATTTGTTTGAGAAAAACGTTCTAGAGGAGGCTCAACCAACTGGTCTTCTTTGTTATTCTCTATCCATGATCGGAGTGTGTGTGGGCATATAATATATAGCTCTTCCCTAGTGACTCTCCTTCCAACCGATTAAGAAAACCCAGAACTATGGTTCGTGATTTGTGAACAATAGCTTTTACGGAGTTTTAGAGTTCTTACACTAGAGTACTCACTCTTTAATTCCTCAATTGATCTAAATAACTTAGAAAACTCACTCTCTATTTATACAGGTCGTCCCCATGGTTGGTTATTATCAGATAAGGCATCAAAAATTTGAATCTAGATCAATATCTGATAAAATCATGTGAAAACACGTAATCAGTTTATCGCTCAATCGGTAGGCTGAACTAGCAGATCGACCTACTGAACTTATTCTATCGGCAGTCTGAACTTGAAGATCGGCCTACCGAACTTACGATAAATGATCCTTGATAATCTTTTATTTCCCACCTAAGATTCATAAGACAGAGCCTCAGTTTTAAGTCAAACAACCCAATAGAAAGTTATTTAATTAAAAAAATCATATATAGATAATCTTTAGAAAAATAAATATTTTTGATAATTCAACAAGTTTATCTTGAATTAATTTACATAAATTAGTTCAATCAATAAACAAACATAAATTATTTAATCTTATCCGATTTCAGTCAAACTAATAATTTTACATAGGCCACAAATTTATTGAAAAAGCAGGTCGTATCGTTACAGGATTTATTATAAAATAGCAAAGGGGACCTGCTAGATCTATATAGTTCAAACTCTCGATAATTATAAAATACAATATCCCAGATACATACTTTATAATTATTAACTCTAATGCTATTCTGCTAAAAGCTTAGAGCTATACTCTAGAACTAGATAAAATTACGAAGCCTAAATTGCTACGTATCTATGACATATCATGATGTATTGTATCCTTATAGGATATCCATAATCAGCTTAAGAATAAATTATATCTTACCTTTTTTATTATTTTTATCTTACATTCTATTATCTCACTATCGGAAAACTTACTATCTAAAAACAATATACCATTCAGTTATACCTATGTATCTAAATGGTTGAGCGCTCTAATCTTCCAATTACAAAATAATGTATATAAGAGAATATCATCGACTCCTAAAGAGGAGGTATGGATTCCGTATCTATGAATAACAAGTCTACACTATCAAGAGTTAAATCTCTAACGTACCGATATGCATAGGAAGAAAAAATCTATATGTCAACCTTTAGTACATCAAAAGACATAAGTCAAGATAATGGGCCCATTAGTCATTTTAGGATTAAGATACAATACATATGATTGTTTAAAGTGAATTGATTTGCCCAGACAGAATTATTAATCCAAATCAATTCCACTTTATGTCCCGATCCAATACATCGTCATTTATGATAATGCACCAATGTTTCTATTTGCAAAGTCCCCCTCCAATAGCCAACTCAAACCATCTCATGTTAAGGATATAGATAACATAACAATCTTTTTATGCATAAAACACCCAACTTTATTCCCTCGATTGCAGATCTTATGATTTAGACTGTCACCTTAAGAATCATGACTTTCGCATAATCTATCCATCATATGCCTGATTCTAAAAGGTTTAGACCAACAGTCTCCAACTTTTGTTTGTTTAACATACATCCAACAACTATGAACATAAAGTAGACAATATTTGGTATTTGAATAATAAATAAATTCTTTATTGATAAAAATGTCTCTAAACACAAATTACATTTTTAATCCTTATTGTTGGAATTATGGCCCACATAATTAATTAAAAGCCTATAAAATTTATCAGATTTATTTATTTATCTAGTTTAATAATTATTTAAATGCTAAAATTCTATTGGCTATGAGAGGTTGCAACTTTTATTAAAAGATATGTCTATATCTAAAGAGATATGTGCTTTGATGGAAAGGCACCTATTGAGGGTCTATAAATTGGAGTCTAGTCCTCTCTCCACCCAATCAATTTGTATTCTTTCTCTCTGTCAGAAAAATACGTGAAAAGAATTTGTGGGTTTAGAGAGAAAAATTAGGTTCTTCTTCTTTGACAATTTCTATTCTAGTGTTCTCTAATAATTGAAGCTATGAATCAAGGTACGCTCTAAATCTTCTTTTATAAAAATTATTGAGTTCTAAGATTTCTGAGAATTACATGTATAAAGTTTTACATGTGATATTAAGAGCCATTAGGTTTTTGGAACTCATAATTTCTTATAGGATATATTTTCAATTAATCATAAATTTCACTGAAATTAGAATGTTTTATATTAAATTACGGTTATAAGTTTCTGGGTTTCTTATTCTCTCATATATATATATATATATATATATATATATATGCGATTACATGCCGCATTAAACAAACTCTTTTTGTTTAAAGAATTTGCATTCAGAAAGAGTCGAGATATATTGTCTGTAAAGAAAACTTTTACTTTTTTTTAGTTTTCTTTGCATGCCCAATGTATGCTTGCGCATGTGTATTAAGATTGATGGAACTTTTTTTTTTCGTTGTTTCTTTGTATTCTCTGTATATGCATCTATATATATATATTCAAATATATATGTTCTAATGTATAACGAAAAGTTAAATTAAAGAAAATTGAAAGGAAATCGCATATACATATGCATATACATATAAATTAAAAAACAAAAGAACAAAAGAAATCGAATATATACATGCAAATTGACGGAAACAAAAAAAAAAAAAAAAAATATATATATATATATATATATATATATATATATATTCATGATCTGCAATCATAAAAGAGTACATTGCACATGGTTAATTAATGTGGTAAAGGGTATATATCTTGTATCCTTGTAAGATGATCATGAAAGGCTTTAATTCATACATGTATTGTATATATTCATTACACTTGTTTTAGTGTATATAATATGTATGTAATGCTCTTACGATTATATGTTTTGGCCCATTAAATTAATTACTGATGGTAGAATATAATAAGCAATGCACATATGATCCTATTAAGTATTGATATTGTTTTCAATTTTGAAATTACATTATTGTAGTTTGTTAGTTACCAAAGTGGCTAAACTTCAAAGTTTAATGATTTTCAAATTGAGAAACAAAAGTTCAATTACCCATAAATTTTGATGCTTATGATTGAGATGACATTTATAGATCATGGGTCATTGAATTTCATCTATTATAAGAACTTAGGAATCGCCCAAAAGTTGATTAGCTTTCTTTATAATTGATGAATATAATAGTTGGTAACTAATATGTCTTATTATTTTTGTTTGTTTATCCAAAGATAGCAAGCATTTTTATTAGTCATATTTATGATTACCAAATTAAATTTTTATTTTTAATTAGCATCATTTATAGTTTGTATGTCTTAGTATCACCCAAAGGAGAACTAGGATATGCAATTACTGTCTTAAGTTTGAATCTAATTATGTGATTATCTCAAAGCATTAATGTATGAATGTTTCTTGCAAATTGTAGTATTTGTTCCTGTTTTTCTGCATTTGCATGCTTCATCTGTTCCCTTATTTAATGGGTTGAATTTCTCTGATTGGTATGAATAAGTCCAATTTCACTTAGTTGTCTTGGATCTTGATTTAGCACTTCAAGATAAGGAACCCACTACTATTATTGATGCTAGTAGTGAGGAGGAGAAAACTTTTGATAAATTATAGGAAAGATCGAATAGATTAAGCTTAATGTTCATACGAATGATAGTAGCAAACAACATTAAAAGTACTCTTCCCAAGACTGAAAGTGCTAACGAATTTATGAAACTTGTGGAAGAGCACTCTCAAATTGCTAATAAGTCTCTTGCCGGTACATTAACAGCTAAATTAACAAACATGAAATTGGATGGTTCTTGTACTATGCATGAGCATGTCCTTGAAATGACAAATATAGTAGCAAAATTAAAGTCTTTGGGGATGTCTATGGATGAGTACTTTCTAGTACAGTTCATTCTCAATTCGCTTCCTTCTGAACAATATGGTCTATTCCAAATGAGTTATAACACAATTAAAGATAAATGAAATATTAATAAATTGACCAGTATGCTTGTTCAAGAGGAGACGAGATTAAAGAATCAAAAACCTTATTCCGTTCATCTTGTGAATGAAGAGGCTAAAAAGAACACTAAAAAGAAGCCTAGAAAGAACAAGAAGAAGGGTTCAAGAAGGAGTTGCATAACCTGAATGAGTCAACTCAAATCTACAAGAAGGAACACATTGTTAAGTGCCTTTTTTTGTAACAAATTTGGGCACTTAAAGACAGATTGTCAGAAATGTAAGGCTTGGTTAAAAAAAAAAGGTAAGCCTTGTGCTTTAGTTTGTTTCGAATCAAATTTAACTGAAGTTCCTTATAATACTTGGTGGATTGATTCAAGTTTAACTACTTACATTTCTAATACGATGCAAGAATTTCTTACGATCCAAACCATAAGAGCAAATGAAAGTTTTATTTACATGGGGAATCGAGATAAAGCTCCAGTGGAAAGAATTGACACTTATCGGTTAATATTAAATACTGGATATTATCTTGATTTATAGCAAACTCTTTATGTACCTATGTTTTCTCACAATTTAGTTTCTTTATCAAAACTTGATGTAGCGAGATTTTATTGTAAGCTTTGATTTGGATCTTTCAGTTTATATAAAAAGAATAGTTTGTTTTGGTTCTGGAATCCTTTATGATGGTTTATAAAAGTTAAAGCTTGATAATATTTTTGCTGTTGGGATGTTGGGAAGATATCAAAGTAATCCAAGAATAGATCATTGGAAAGCTGCAAAGAAAGTTCTCAGGTATTTACAAGGAACAAAGGACCATATGCTCACTTATAGAAGATGTGATCATCTTGAAGTGATCGGTTGCTTAGATTCAAACTTTGCCGGATGTGCTGACAGTAGAAAATCTACATTCGGTTATATGTTCCTTTTGGCCAGATGAGCAATTTCATGGAAGAGTGTGAAGCAGTTCGTAATTGCTGCATCTACTATGGAGGCCGAGTTCGTGGCATGTTTTGAGGCCACAAGTCATGGTTTATGGTTGCATAATTTTATTTTGGGACTTGGAGTTATCGACAGTATAGCTAGGCCGTTAAAAATTTATTGTGATAATGTCGCAGCAGTCTTCTTTGCTAAGAACGATAAGTATTATGATGGTGCGAAATGTTTGGATATTAAGTACTTAGTCGTTAAACAAGAAGTTCGAGAACATTAAGTGTCAATTGAACAAATTAGCACCAATTTTATGATTGCAGATCCTTTAACAAAAGGATTACCACCCAAAACATTTATTGAACATGTTGCACATATAGGTGTTTTTAGACGTCATTAATGGTTATGTATTATGTTTTATTTCATTTTAATGATATGACACTTTGAGCTCACTTATTATGTTTCCGCTATATCCTGCTTTTTATTTTGTATACATGATGTTATAGATTAATGTTTAACAGGATTGTCTCATTAAAGACATTAAAGTGATCTATTATCATACCTCTCAATTATGAATCTTGTTAAATAGATGTCAAATGTTGTAGTACATGGAAGGGACTACACTAAATTGTGATGTACAACCGTCATGACTCATTTTAGATTTTTTATTTAATTATGAAGTAGAGTATTAGCCAATTTTAAGAAGATTTAGCATGATATTATTGTGCACATTATAGCATTATTAAACTAATAAATAAATATTATATGGGCCAAGTGGGAGAATGTTAAAATTATGGTCCACATAATTAATTAAAAGCCTATAAAATTTATCAGATTTATTTATTTATTTAGTTTGATAATTATTTAAATGCTAAAATTCTATTGGCTATGAGGGGTTGCAACTCTTATTAAAAGATATGTCTATATTGAAGAGATATGTGCTTTGATAGAAAGACACCTATTGAAGGTATATAAATAGGAGTTTAGTCCTCTTTCCACCCAATCAATTTGTATTCTTTCTCTCTATCAGAAAAATACGTGAAAAGAATATGTGGGTTTAGAGAGAGAAACTAAGTTCTTCTTCTTTGACAATTTCTTTTCCAGAGTTCTCTAATAATTGAAGCTATGAATCAAAGTACGTTCTAAATCTTCTTCTGTAAAAATTATTGAGTTCTAAAATTTCTGAGAATTACAGATATAAAGTTGTACACTTACAGCATATATGGCTAACAAGGATAACCCAGTAAAAACTAAATAAAGAAGGGGCCAGCAATGGAAAACAAAAATAGACCAACGTCAGTGGGTCTCGGCTTTGAATCCACTCCTAGGGTGTTCCACCAACACCACTATGTTTTGGGGAATCATACAGACGTCCCAAGATACAGAGCCTTATTGAATTCCTATTTTATTGGACTAAAGAAAATGAGTCCAAATAAAAAAGCAAGAGGGATAATTTAGAAAAAATAAAAAAGGAAGTTTATTGAGGCTAGTTAGGGGGACATAATTGATGCAAAAAGATGTTTGAACATGGATATATTTAATAAAAGAAAAAACATTTTCATAGGACAATTAGAACAAAGGTTGTATTTACTAAAATAATATTTTAGAGAGAGATTACTTCAATAAGAAAAATTATAAAGCAAAATATTTGAAAAAAACTTTAAAAGAAAAACAAACAAACACAAAAGTAAGATTAACTGAGTAAAAATAAAAAAAGAATGGGGCATAACTGGAAGAAAATTGGTCAATAATAAGGACCCTCTACGTCTTTTTATTAGACTATCGAAATAAGTAAAAACAAAAAAAAAATGGAAGGGCAAAAACGGAAAAAGAGAAAAAAAATGCAACAACTTGCTTCAACATGTTTTAATAACAGGTAAAAGGGGCAAAAAAAGGTTCGGCGTGTTAGAGAAGGATTGTATAAGGAAGGCGTCTTAAAAGAATAATTGTTTAGATATAATATTTAAGGGAGAGGAAGGACAAAGCAAACAAAGAAAAATAGAGACAACCGACTTAAAAACCCCCTGTTTGGTATAATAGTGGGAACCATAGTTCCTATCATAAACTCAGTTATGAACAGTATAAAGCTCTCACATGCTATAGTAATAATAAAAAAATTTACAACAATGTAAAACTCTCACATGTTATATTAATCAACGTTTCCCACCACCTTGAGAGGGTGAATGTGAGGATAAGGAGGCTGACAAGACAACACTAGGTCCAAACATTGTAAGCACCCTACAATTGCCTCCTCTTATTATTTAAAAAGTTAAAAAAAATGCATAATGAATATTGTTTAATAAAAAAAGATATATATATGTTTAATATTGTTTACCCCTCAAAAAATTATTGTTTAACTATCGAAGGTCAATAATTTGTGAAATGTTTTCCAACACGAAAACAAAACAAATCGGAACGTCGATGTATGGATTATTAGCCACGTAGGCTTCAAGTCATCAACTGAGTTACATAGGGCACGCTCACAGTCAAAAGTTATGACTCATTTCGATACAGCCCTTGACTTTGAGGGGAATTTCTCTGTTTTCGCAAAAAGATAATAGAATCACAAACAAAAGATATCAATGTTATATTCTAGCCAGGCAGGCTTGGCATCGAAAATGTGAGGTTGTTTTGTTCTGGCTGCTTTCCAGGTCCTCTGCCTCAGTGGGCTATTTATTCACCCGCCAATAACAAATCTGAAGTCCAAGACGACGCAAATTCGAAACTACTCAAAATATCAGGTCCCCTAGAACAGACCTGTTGCTGCAGCTGAAAATAGTTGGACTCTGGTCTCCGCAGGTCGTTCCTTCCTCGGCGCCCGTTGCCGTCGTCCTGCAGTGACTCCTTGTGTGTCTTTCACATCAGGTACATTAGTTGATTATATGCTGTTGTTTTTATTGGGTTTTGTTGGATTTTGTGATTCAAATACGCAGCGAAAAATTAAAAATTAATTCCCACAAAACTCATCCATGCAATTCGATTAGATTAATAAGAAAGTCATAGAATCTTACCAGGATGACAAAAAAAACAAGATTCTGGAAGGGAGAGAGCGGGTTCACTCCGGTGACACCCTAACTCGAGCTTTTAGTAATCGGAATCGGATTCAGACGTTGTTACTTAGAGCAACGTCCTCTGCAAGTATCCACACGAACAAACTCTCTCAAAAACGAATTGGTATACTAGCACCTTTTCTTTTGCGTTAAAAGACTCTCTTTAATTTTTAGGGTTTTAATGTCTTTCGCCCTTTTAGAATGATAGAACACATTCTTTCTTCTTGATTCGGCTAAAAACCCTAAATCAGATATATATATATTTGTTGACTTCGAGATAGAGTCAGATTGTAAATAGAGTAAACTGTAATTCAAATATGACTCAGATAATCTAGATAATGTCTATAATTCAAATCTGATTCAGAAAATCTAGATAATGTTAGTAATTCGAATATGATTCAGATAATCTAGATAATGTCATATTCAATGAACCTAGACATATCTAGTGCATCGAATTTGGACATTATCAGTGTAATGACCCAAAAAATTCAAACGTTAACAACTATGATTAATTGAGGGTTTTTCCCTCATGACTTAGCTAAGTACTTAAGAAAGTACAAGTTTAGCATTTATTTACACGCATATTTAAAGGTCTTAATAGCCGTAAGACCTTAAAAATAATTAATGTTGTGAATGCACAAAATTATGTGCTTTATTTATGAAACATGTAATAATGTAATGTTATGATAGTACATTAAAATAATTAAAAATAATTATTTAATGTGCTAAACCAAGAATTCATGATTTATTAATTGTATGCATGAGCCAAAAAGACAATGTTATTTGGC
>CAMOHE010027173.1:0-10614 GCA_946598075.1 Artocarpus hirsutus
AATTAGATAACTTCTCTATTGGGTTATTTGAATTAAAACTGAGCTTTATCCTATAGAATATCGGGTGAAAAATAAAAGATTCGCATGATTTTTTATTTCGGCAGTTCGGCCTGCCGATCAGGCAAGTTCGGCCTGCCTATGAAAAAGTTCGGCCTGCCTATGCGCGAATTAAAAATCGCACATTTTCACGTGTTTTTACGCGTATCTTATCCGATATAGACCCGAATTTGGTTCTGTTTCGAATTTTTGAGACCTTATCTGATAAGGAATGACCCTAGACCCAACTTCTATAAGTAGGGAGTAAGTCTAATGAGTTATTTAGATCAATAGAGAGATTAAGAGTGATACTCTACTGGTGAGAATCTGAAACTCCCTGAGTGCTCTTGTTCACAAATCACGAACACTAGCTTTGGGTTCTCTCAATTGGTTGGAAGGAGAGTCACCTTGAGGAGGAGCTGTACGTGTGAGCCCACACTCACTCCGATCGTGGATAGAGAATAGCAAAGAAGACCAGTTGGTTGAGGCTCTTCTGGAACGTTACTTTTCTACACAGAATCGGCAGCTTTTCGGCGCATACAAGGTCAGTAAGATCAGGTTAATTTATACATATAGCATGTCAAACTTGTGTTTTGGAAAATACTTTGATTTAAAATTTTTAAAATTCCGCTGCGTATTATTTTTCCAACAGACATGCTATCAAGGATGGATATAAGATTAATTTCAATAACGGTACAAATAAAATAAAATTTATAAACAAAAAATTAGAGAAGAAAACTTCTATCAATTTTTTAAAACAATTTTTATATATAGTTGTTCCATATAAAATTTAAACAATACTGTATAATCCATCTAAAATAACCAACCGTGTACATTTTCTAATCAATGTTATGGATTTAAAAATTGTAGTATGAAAAAAAAACAGTTAATTAAGTTTCAATATAGGAGGTTGAAAACTGGGAGAGATGTACAAATTAATGTCTTAGGTGTGAGAAAATGGTCAAGCCAAATGGACTACTCTTGAACCATTGGACTTTAAGTAAAAAAAATGAAATTTAATCGCTGGATTACACCAACCTTTGGGTTGAATTGTACCTAACTCATTCTCATTTCTATGTAAGTTATAGATTATAAATACAAATAGATTGTAGATAGATGACCATAAAAATTAGAGTTGGTTTGCTCGTGGTGGCAGAAGTAGCTAGTTATAAGTAGTACTTCACACAAACAATCAATGTTGGAGAAGAAAGGTAGCTATAATTTGTTATGAAATTCGATCATCATGCATATATCTACCAGAAATGCTCGTAATTTAGTTACTCGATCACGTGAACCCAGCAACGCTGATAATCTTCCATCAAATTATTTGTACCAACTAGTCCCCAATGCACGTGCCTTTCTACAAAAGCCTTGTTTGTTTCTCTCTCTTTGCTCCTGTAAAACAAACCTTTGCCTAGTTAGCAATATATATTAATGAAATTATTTATTAATGCCTTTCCATATGTATACACACACACACACACACACACACACACACACGCACACATATAAACACAAACATGAATTTCCTTCTTATATATGTATATATATATACACACACACACGAAGAGCTGCACCTTATAATATAATATAAAGTGGAGAAGCTTCAACGTATCTTCATCCACAAGGTTAGCTTTTTTTTTGCTTCACTTATACACCAATGGGTGATCATCTTCTGAAGGAGAAGAAAAGAAAGTACTATATGTTATATGAGCTATATATATATATATATATATATATATGTATGCTTTAATATACATTTTCTTTCCTATTTTCATCTTTTCTCTTGTCATGAAAACTATACAGATTTTTTTCGTGTGCATTATTTCACATGCATGCTATTCAAGAGTAAAATGCCTATATGCAAGAAAGAATTGATATTGTAAATTATGTAGACGTATTTTATCGACAATTTTATTGAGAATAAGTAGTTGAGATGATCATTTTTATGATCTTTTGAATTCTACAGTTTTGTGAAAATTTGTTCGCTAGTTTATAAATTATCGGTCTGCTTATGTACGTATAAAATGTTACCAATATGATTAAAAATATATAATTTATTTTCCGACAAAAAATAATAAATTATGTAAAGTATATGTGGGGCCGGATAAAAGCTGCATTAGCATGAAGGTAACAAAAAACCTTTCTAACTATATGGAACACTAATCCAATAAGTCCCCAAGCACGCGTGTCTGCCAGGGTTTTTCCCCTTCTTCCTTCTTACTTCTTTCTCTTCGTGCGCCGTCATCCTTGGGCTAGAGGCCATCGCCGCCGCTTGGTGGTGGCCTTATTTCCCGGCCCAAAGATGGTCTCGGGGACTCACGGCGACATTTTCAATAGTGTGCTCCAAGATCTCGTTTTTTTTTTTTTAGACTTTTTTCGACGAATTGGTGGGCAGCTCTACCCGTTTTTGGGGTCCTCTTCCTGGTTTTCGCTAGAGTTTGGCAGTGGTCATGGAGTCTCTGTCTATCGGTGTGTGCGTGAGGCCAAGCCTCATTTGTTTGCTTCTTTCAATTAGGTCGTTTGTTTTGTACTTATATTTGCGGATCTTTCTTTGTATTTGTCTTGGGTTCTGTTTTGTTTTTCTATTGGAGCTTGTCTACAAGATTTATCTTTGCAGTTTGCTTGTTTATGGTGATGATCTATGTGGTACTATGATTTGACTCTTATTTGATGGGTTTTTCCATTGATACGTGGGGTCTTCAAAAGAGCGCAATGTATGCTCGCTTTATGGAAGTCTGGAAGTACTCCCATTCTTTTATGGGCTTCTATCCCCCCTCCAGTGCATAATCTTTTTTGTATTTGATAGCAGTTGGGTGTTGCTATGTATTATAAAGCTTATCATGTCATTTGTATCGGTTCTTATGATTTTCTGAATAAAATCTCCGTTCCTTTTTAAAAAAAAAAGAAACTATATGGAACTCTAATTTTAAGAGAGAGAATTATTTGTGGCTCTAGAAATATAGTTTTATTAGTCATTTATTCATAGACATTTGAAGGTCGATGGTGAGAATCTTGTACGTAGAAACGATCCAAAATTATGCCTGAATTTGCGTTAAACACAAAGCGAAAATGGTACTATTTGAGAATTAGAATGTACGGTCTCCTACAACCGAAGCAAAAGTTTTTCATACTTCAAATGCACCCAAACTATTAGGATGTCTACTGCTGAATGCATTCGCGCCCCTTGCCGGAGAGGTTTAATGATATGAACAGACAGCCTTGCTGGCATAAACTTCCCTAAACATCCCCCATATTTCCAGTCCTCCTCACACAAAAGCCAATCATATTTCGTATTAATTATTCAATTTCTGTGACCATCCCTTGAGGACTAGGGATGCTACGTTTTTGAAACCAAAATGGGAAAATTAATAATCTAAATACCTTCTTCTCATACACTTTCAATTCAAGTAGGCATCTAATTACTTCCATTGATAGCACATATCTAGTGCTATTTGTTAGATCAAGAAACCATATTTTTGGCATCAAATTAGTCTCTTTTTTTCTTGCAAGGACAAAGGAATTGAGGCTCTGGAATAGTATGTTTATACACACACATATAGCATCTTTGTTGATTATTAGAACTAGCAAAAATGTGATCTACTTTTTAATTTAGTTTCTAGTACATATATGTTATGTACTAGAAGTAAAGAATTAAAAAAGCAAGAGAGATAATGATCTATAAGAAACTCGCATATATGGCACACACATCATTTTTTTTTTTTAAGGATCAGAAATAGTACTTGTACAAATATGTACTTATGAATATCACTTTAGGTTCTCTACAATTACAACAATCAGAAAATCTTCAACAATACAAAAATGACAAAGGAGATAAATGATCTTTCTCTCTAACATCTCTATTGGAACTAAAGAAACTTGTTGGAGATCCATGTAGAAGGATTGAAAGTGTAGCAGAAATTATAAGAATCTCGTTATAATCCAACCAAATAAACTTCATTATCAAAACCAAAACCGTCTAAAACATGAAAAATGAAATTCCAATCTATAATATCAAAAACTTTCCGGATAACAACCCTAATTGTCACATCCTGAATCTTTCTACGAGGGGACAAAACCAAACTAATTCGTGGAAATAATCGGTTGATACAATATAGCAGAACAACAAACATAGATCAATATATAGTACAATTCATAAATACGAAAACACACCATATATATGAATACATTAATAATTTTTGTTGATCATAAATCCCAGGATCCATCATATTAGGGGGTGATCGACAAAATCTACCGCCATGTTTTCTTCGGAATGACCTAAGGTTTCCATTGCATATTCGACTTCAGTTTCCCAAAGCGCATCGTGATTGAATTCACTCGAAGAAAAAGGTTCAACTGCCGAGTACTTAAGATGATCATAATCAACGTCCTGCACAAGATGATTAGTTTGCAGTTCTTGAACTTGGTAATTAACAAACTGATAATCATTATTCTCGTCGTTGATTAAAGAATCGAGAAACGACGAGAATATTGAATCCTCGTTATGAGTACTACTATTAACATTCATATGATCCTCCTTCTTATAATTTTCCTGATGATGATCATGATCAGATTTCTCCATGATCAAATCTTCACCTGAGAAATTAACCCCAATATTCCCACACCGATCAAGATGTTCTTTTGCTGGTGGAATTTGAGAATAATTAGGGTTAGGGTTTGGATTATTGGGAAATACTTGAAGAGTGGTAGAGCAATCATGGGCTAGTACTTTTGAGCAACTAGGGTTTTGGTTAGAATTAAAATTGGGATTTGCATCAAAGGGCTTGTGAGTCCTTGGATCTATGCCTTTGCTTATGAGTTTCTTGCTTAGATGGGTATTCCAGAAATTCTTGATCTCATTATCCGTACGCCCTGGAATCCTCCCAGCTATCAAAGACCACCTAATAATTGATTAGAACATTCAACAAGATCTATTAATTATAAATAAATAAATAAATATATATGTGTATATATATATGTTAGGGTTTTCTTGATGACAGAACATGAAAGTAAATATAACATATGTACTGCATGGCAATACCTGTTTCCAAGGAGGCGGTGAAGGCGTAGGATGAGATCCTCCTCGTCGGGCGCTATGGGACCGCGCTTGACGCAGGGGCGGAGATAGTTCATCCAGCGGAGGCGGCAGCTCTTGCCACAGCGGAGCAAACCAGCGTGCTCGGGTAGGGTTCGCCACTGGCCTTCTCCTTTTCTTTTGATGTAGTTGGATAAGACCTCATCTTCTTCTGGAGTCCATGGACCTTTCTTTAACCCTACTTTGCTGCAACATGGCGTTTTGCTTTTGATCTGTTTGGAGCTGGTGGTGGTGAAATGTTTGTGATGATCAGCAGATGAAGATGGGTTCCTCATGATCTGATCTGATCTCTCTTTTGATCTTTGCTTTGATCTTTTTCCTCACTCCCTATATATGTATGTGGATTGGTTTTTGGTTACAAATTCACTGTGTGGATAAGTATAAGGGAAAGCTTTGAAGGTTGATTTGGATATGAGGAAGATAATGAGAAGTAATTACTTGATATGTGTGTGTGTGTATATATATTATTATCTGCTGTCAAGACGTGAAGATATATAAGGAAAATAATAGATGTCTAGCTCGTCTTCATCATTGCCAAACTTGGAAAAGAACTCATGTTTTATATTGGAAAATTTTTGTCATATAAAAAAAATTGTTAGTACACAGATTAGATTTTTTTTAAATCAATTTTTTTTCAGTTTTTTTAAACTAAAAGCTGGATATTCAAACGTTAATCAACTTATAATAGAGTCATGTATAGAATTACCGTTAAACCATGTCTGAAAAAAAATTTTGTTTAAATTTTTAAAATTTTTGTCTTTGGTTAGATTTTTAAGTTGTATTATATATATTTTTTTCCTTATGCATGTTGCGGTACCCCTCTCTACCATATAACTGTTATAACTATACATACTTAATTTGTTAAATAGTGAAGATATTGGAAATAAAATGATTTTGTTGACCAATGGGATTTTGACATAGGTTAGTATATTATATTTCCCAGTTCTCGAACTTGCATGGGATGGCCCATATATATTGCCCTCCTCTTTTGACCAAGATGGAGCAATGTGATAAGAGAGAGAGAGAGAGAGAGAGAGAGAATTTGTCTTTCGGCTGAAAAAATTGAAAGGAGGCGAGGGGGGAGAAGATGCTATACTTTTTTTAAAAGGCTTGTTTGTGCTACAGTTTTTATTTTTATTTCTATTTTTTTCCGCCGTTTGTCCTAATGCATGCTTCTCGATATATGCATGTTCCAGGTCTAGTCTAGATATGCGTGACATAAACATATGTGTGTATATATATATATGTAGAATGCTTGGTTAAATTTTTAATTATGTAGGCTCAAAAACCCAATATTATAATTTTTGAAGTTAGTGAAAAGAAAAGGGGAAACCCAAAAAAAAAAAAAAAACTCTTATTTTGGAAGCGGAATCCATACATGTATGTTTATGTTTTTAACTTTGGTCAGTGTTATATATATATATTTTTTACAATTAAGATATTTAAATTTTTAAGTTTTAAGTCATATATTCCTGGGGTAGATTAGTTATTTCACAAAATTTAATCAAAACTAATGTGAGCTTATAATATGTTCAATTAGCGCCACTCTTGCAGGAATTTTTGTTGGTTTTTCATTATAAACTAAAGTGCTCATAAAAAATCAGTGTTTTCTTGGTCTTGAACCTGTGTTAATGTTGCATTTCTTGGAATATTTTGTACGAGGGGCAATATTCCCCTAATTACCATGTTATAAAATTCTTATTGTCTTTTTCTTTCTTTGATTATTGGTGTACTTTTGAATGACTGATATTATCTGGTATCATGTTCGATAAATTGCCTGAGTTTTGCTAATTTTACAACACATTCGTACAAAAGATTTGCTAAGTTTACTAGAGTATTTGAGAAGTGTGGTCAAAACTAAAACTTTTGAATTGAAAATTATAGTATTTGAGAGCTTTATACTGTAACTTATTTTTCTCCTCATTGTGTAGCATGAAAGAGTTTCACACTGTAGCAATCAAAAGTTTTAGTTAAAACTAATTTTGTTGAACACCCTAATAGTAAAAGAGGGTGATTAGTTAAAACCAAAAAAAAAAAAAAAAAAAAGATTGTGTGGGGTGAGATTTTGAAAGAAGTTGTGGTTTACTGGGTGAGATTTTCGCTCTTCCATCATATGAGTGATGCTTTTTTTTTTTTTTTTTTTTTTTTTTGCCTAGGACCTTTTGGTTTAGCCGCACTATCTATTGGGGTGGGGGTGGGACTTTGAAAGAGGCTGTGCGTTGGATTCTGTTATACATATTGAGTGTCCTCCCATTAAACATACAAAAATGGAAATGTTAATGTGGTCATGAGTCTCATGACTATTGGAATACCAAAAATATTGCCCCCACTAACATCTATTAGTCGTCTTATTTGGAAGGTAAAATCGACATTTCAATTTTCAAGGGAGGAATTTACAAAGAAAATTAAATTATATCGTACTAAAGCAATTTTCAAAATAGATTGTTTGTGAAAATTAAAGATAAAAGTTAGGTTTTTATACTTAGTGATAGAAGACTTGACCTCCTCTCTGTCCATGTAGACATTGTGCCACATATGTCATGTACTTTTTTCTCTTTAAATTATTTGCTCACAAACTTTTAGGATCAAAATAGTTGTATCATATATGGAAACTCCAATATAAAGTAATGCTACAAAATTTAAGGTTAATATTAGCAAAAATGACAATTGCAAGCGAAGAGGAAACATTCTCCATAGACAGCGTTCTCCAACTTCTTGCATTGATCGTTACAATGTAATGGAAAGAGGCACGGTCCCTTCCATGTTTTGCTTTTCTTCCCACATTTAGCTTGTCTTGCTCTTGTTTTATTATAATTTCTTTTTCTGTGGTACAAAACAAGAATCTTAGCTAATCAATTACAACATCAAATTCATGCATGGAGTTTGTAAGTGTAGAAGCTGAATGTCTCATAACAAATATACATGGAAAAGTTAATTTGTTTAAAAAAAAGGTAAAAACAAAACCACTACTTATTTCTTTTATATATATATATAAAACCAATTAGCTACGAGTGGTTCAAAGTTAACCATTGTATGTTTGACGTTGCCAAGTGATAAAGATAAAATTACACTACATTGCTATGGGTATATTATTGTGATGAAAGTGAAATTCAATGAAATTTTAAGAATATTTTAAAAATAGTAATAGTCACATAGTAATTTTTATAATGATATTATATTTTTTTAACGATATTATTTTAGGTCATATAATGAATAATATTCACAAAATAAAGCTATATTTTGATTCAACAAATATGATTAGAAATTTTGTCTAATTAAACTATCAGTAAAAGAAAAAAGTTCACAAACACCTCTTTTGTTTCATTGATTTTTCAAATTAAACCTCCGTTTGATAAATCAGTTCAAACCAATAACAGTATAAAATCTCATATGCTATGGTGTAAAGCAAAAAATAATCATTATATAATGTAAAACTCCACATACTATAATTTTTAAACCAATGTTTTAAGTTGAAACCGATTTGCCTCCAAATATCTTACATAGTCCTTGATAAAAATGGTTGAGCAAACAAAGTGTAGGTTTCTCAAATGCAAGTTTTGAAATTGGAAGACGGTGTGTAGGTTGCTATAAATATCTAGACTAATTAATTACAAACAAGCAATATTGTAACAGCTCATTTAAAATCAACTAACTATAGTCGGATATACCAATTAATAACTATAAATATAAGACCATAGGTAAACTATAAGTATACGTGCTCACCAACATATGCAAGAAGGACGAATACAATAAGCATGAGAAACAACAAGTACAAAAATTTGGAATATTTCATTCCTTTAGATGACTATATTATGTGCTTCATATGTTTATACAATATACATATATAATATATATATATATATATATATATTTTGTGCATGTGTGTGTGTGTGTAGAAACGCTTAATATACATTTAAATATAGTCTATACCTCTTCTTCAATAGAAAAGATCATATACAACTCATGTTTTCGGATATTTTAATCAATATCTTATATTTCTTAGCTGTCTTATGTTTTTCTTTCTACTTCGATTTTGTTTAGTTTTTCCCCTCAGTATTATTTTATCCGGAATATTACGCCTTAAAATCAAGTCGATAATATAATTTTGTTCAGCAAAATATTATCTTTTGAACTTTGAAAGAAAGTTTACATTCGATAGCCCCGGCATAAAATAGTAATTAATTAATTTCATTTCGTTAATACTTACTGCGTTACAGAGCCAAGAAGGATTTGTTAATTCACACTTACTATACGAGAAAAAGAAAACATAAAAAAGAAAACAATTATGTCCGAAAACTTTACTTCCTACTCATTTGGCATATATACGTGTGTTTATATGTACATATATACGTACGTGTATATATATATGTGTGTGTGTGTGTATATATATATATATATATGTTTGTGTTTCTTTTTATACCACTTACCCGTGAATATTATGAGACGAGCGTAATTTTTAAATTTATTATGATGACATTTAAACTTTTTATGATGTGGTTTCATTGCAATCATCAGGAGGAGTTTCTACATGCTTGGATGTGGATTTTAGATTGCCATGCATAAGGATGCATAAGATCTATTTCCATGCATGATAAAGTAATTATGAGATTAAAATTTTTATATATTAAAAGAGTAAGTTTAAGTATTTGTAACGCTACATATATTTTATATGTTAGACATTTACCTAGGGAGATCAATAGTTTTCTTAAACTGTCCCTTAATTAGGGGCCGAAGAATACCTTGAATACAAATCTACATGTGTGTGTATTATTTAACATGAAAATGATATTTTTAGCGTCTTATAAAAAAATGAAAAACATCTAGTTCTATGTTGGTTATGAAACCATAAAACGTAGCAGGATGGAATGTTCTTTTTTTTCTTTTTAATATAAAGGATCCGGCTCATGTTGCTATACTAATATAAAGTACTCATTCTAAATATCTGTTCGTAGCTATTAGGCAAAACAACTCTACGTGACCATAGTTTTCAACCACTTGAGCTTCCTTCTTAGTCTCTTCTCCTTGAATCAAACTACACTACAAGAAAAACTACATTTAACGACATATTATTTACGACATGTAGTTTTTAAATGTCGTTGAAAAGTACAAACAACGACATCTCCAACAAAGATGTCGTTAATAACATTTGAAACAATAATTAACGACATCTATATAGATGCCGTATTAAAGGTCTCCTTTTAATGACAATAGTTTAGTGTCGTTAAATTATTTAACGACAAGTAGGAGATGTCGTCAAAGCCTTAGAGATTCCACAACATCCCTTATAGACGACATCTTGACCAATGTCATCTATAAAGGGTGTCGTAAAATCTCCAAGGCTTTGACGACATCTCCTACTTGTCGTTTAGTAATTTAACGACACTAAACTATTATCATTAAAAGGAGACCTTTAATACGAAATCTATATAGATGTTGTTAATTATTGTTTCAAATGTTGTTAATGATATCTTTGTTGGAGATGT
>CAMOHE010027176.1:0-35850 GCA_946598075.1 Artocarpus hirsutus
TCATCCCCTTCAGGTTTCTTGTCACTCGTGCTTTTCTCTCCAACACAAACAAATGAGTGTCGTCGTTTATGTGAAATGTTCTTTTGCTCAAGTGTTTAGTTTTGTTTCATGCAGGATAAAAGTTATGAAGTAGAGAATGTAGTTTAGACTTTGGATTGGTTTTTTTGTTTCCTTATTCGTTTTTGAGGGGTGTGATTGTAGCTAAATGACTTTAATTTCTGTAATAGCCAATTTGCTTTTCTCTTTTTGCTCATCTTAATAGACCTTGTTTAGTTTAAAACCTTAACTAGGGTGTATTATGATCAGATACTTTGTACCCGATATCCAATTAAAAACGTAGTAGCAATTTTTCTCTTCTAACTAGAAATGTGTATAAAGAACGCTCTCTGATATCTGATGATTATCTGGTTTCTTGATCAATATTCTTGACAATCCATTTTGGTTGCTTCTATCTGAGTTTCTGAGTGTCATGTATCTGATTTTGTTTTCTGAGAACAGCAAATCCTTTCATAACAAACTTGAGACTGCTTTGTAGTTTGGAACATTAAAAGATTATATCACTTTTATTTTTAGCTGAAGTAAAATATTAGGATCAATCCTAAAAGATGAAGGAATCTAGCTAAGTCATCTGATCTGATTCTTTGTTGCTTGTCAGCAAAGTGAAGGCTTTATCTGTACTCCTACCACTGAATCCTAAGCAATGCTGCGATTTTTGCCGTCTCAACTTGCATTCACTTCAGTCTACCTGTGGTATCACTATTATTAGTTTGAAATTATTCTAATGCTGCTCATTTACATCGACCAAGGTGCATAGAAGCTACATTTTTATACCATCTGCCGACCTAAATTTTGCTCTTCTTAACATGCCGACTTTACTACTTCACTACTTTCGAAAGACAGTGTTAGGAATTTTATTCCTACGGTTTTTAGTTGGCATCATATTATCAGGTTTAGCAGGTTCGTTTGTTAAGACTTACAGACTGCAAATAATCCTTGTTTACATGGACAATTAATCTGTGTTTGCTGAACGGATTTAAGAGCAGAATTCATGGCCAAGCCCCCAAAAGGCGAGAGATCTTGCTTGCTGATTAAAGTCTCTTAAAACCATAAGCTTGTTGAGAACTCTGCACTATCAGTACTCTTGAACCAAACTAATTGTGATCAAATAACTTACTATATTTGCAGCAGAAGAACAGTCTTCAAACTACATTTTAGTTGATTATTATTTCTTTCTTTTTTTTTCCAAACACTACCAAAGTTATGCATATAATGTGCTTTCTATCATAAAACACACAATCCGTCTTTGTTTCTAAGAGCCCAAGTAAATCTTTCACTTCTTAAAGTCCACAACCCCAATTAAGATTTGGGAGTTTGGAAGAGTTATTCTGAAACCCCACAAGCTTTGGTCCATCTTGTATGGCATTAATGCAATGTACCAACTCAAACCAAGCCCATCAGACCAAAACTGGTTTACCATATTTTACTTTAGAGAGAAACTTTATTTATTTAGATTTCAGCATCACAAGTACCTGGACTTTACCTGTTTGATTAAAGACCACACACAACTAAATGACACTGTGGGCCCAAGCTCGCTTAAGTGAGAGAGAAGCTTGTGACAGAAATTCATGCTAGCTACTTCACGTGCCTTTTATATCATAGAAAATGTTGGGGATTCTTTTTGGTAAATATGTGCTTGATTTGAGTTAGTATGATTTAAATTAGGATTTGAGTCAGTACTTTGAATTGTTATCTGAATTGATATTTAGATGTGCATTTAAGTTTTAATTTGAATATGGAATAAAATTGAAATTTGTGCTTGGAGAAATGGTGAAAATAGTTTTTGACTTATTAACAAATCTAATAAAATCTTAATAGTAATGATCCTAAAAAATATACAATATGGATATTAATTTATTCCTCTCTTCACTAGAAATACAATGAAAAAAGAATCATCTCAATTGGATAACAAATGAATAAGTTATGATTTTTTTTCTTCAAATATAAGAGAGAGAATTTTAGTTTTTACTGTAACAGAGATATCTAAGGGTATGTTTGGTTCAAGCACTATTTAAACGCAATGGACTCAAATTTAGATTCGAGTATCAAGAGTTCTTCGAATACATGTTTGTTTCCCCCAAAATCTAAATCATTTGAGTATCAAGAATCCAAGTTTTCAAAATTCTCATCCTCCTTAAAATTTTGATACTTAGATATTTTTGCTACAGTTAAAACTAAAATTCTCTCTCCTATATTTGAAGAAAAAAAAGCATAACTTCTTCATTTGATATCCAATTGAGATGATTCTTTTTTCATTATGTTCTTAATGAAGAGAGAAATAAATTAAGATCCATATTGCATATTTTTTAAGATCATTAACATTAAGATTTTATTAGATTTATTAATAAATCAAAAACTATCTTCACTACCTTTCGAAACACAAATTTCAATTTTATTCTATACTCAGATTAAAACTTAAATGCACATCTAAACGCTAATTAGAATAACAATTCAAATCACTAACTTAAGTTCTAATTCAAATCACACTAATTCAAATTAAATCACTAATTCAAAACTATTTACAAAATGGACCCTCAGTATCAAAAGTTTAGGCGAGTCAGAACTCTAAAAACTTATATTATTGATACTTAAAGGATTTAAATTTTAAGGGAAACAAACATGTATCCAAAGTATTCTTAATACTCAAATCTAAATTTGAGTCCAAATAATCCAAAAAGTTTTTAAAACAAACGGGTCACGTGAATTATCATTTTTCAATAGGTGATTCTATTCCTAAAAAGTCGTCTTTTATAATACTTGTTTAATAAGTCACTCAATATAGTTTTTAGTTATTACCCTCAGAGGCGGAGGGTGCCCCGGAGCCCATTGGCTGCTTGTGTTTTTTACTCCTCAAATAAATTTTTCACACTTTTGTATATACTTTGCCATCGAGAAAGTCATGAAAACTTTTTAAGTCACAAATTTTGACTTCTAAATACACTTATACTTTAAAACATTAAAATATTAATAGAAAAGTTTTTAAAAAATTTCAAATTTTAACTTTTTTTTTAGGGGAAGTTAGCTTACTTATTAGGCTAGATCAGCCAATATCAAATGAGTTACATCACTAGGCATATTATTAGTACTCTCACTAACTAAAACAGATTTAATAGCAAAACATAGCAGGAGTATGGGCCACAGTATTGCCCTCCCTAGCAACTAAGCAAGATTTCCAATCAATAGACCCGAGAGAGAAGATGAACAATGTCCGAGACGATGACTCCTTCTTCCGCTAAGTTGGGGCCGGAGTTAACAGCCTGCACAACCCGAGACGCATCAACTTGAGCTACTTTGATCTGAAAACCATGCCTTGCAGCTAGTAGAAGGCCCTCACGAAGGGCTAAGCATTCAGCAATAAACGATGAATAGGAGCCCGTCAGCTTCTTCGCGCCCCAAGCTTTCAACACCCCCATATTATCCCTAATAACAGCACCAATGCCTACGAAGTCTAACCCCTCATAAACTGAAGCGTCTGTGTTCAAAACTAAGACCCCTAATAAATCAAAAATCAGTAATCAGTGATACTTTTATATATGTATGGTATTTAGAAGAGTAGTTCAAACGAATGGTTTGAACTCTTAAGTTGTGTAAAGCTCTCACATGTTACAGTAAAATGTTACAGTGTAAAGTTTTCACATGTTACAATTCTTAAGTCCCAACTCATGGTTTAAACTATTCTTTCAAACACCTAATAATATTATAATTTTTGGACTCTAAACTTTAAAAAATAAAACATATATTGTAAGCTTAATTCAGTTAGATGATAAATAAAAATGATAAAATAGATGCAACAAAAAAAGCATTAAAGTTCACAAAAATACAATTATATTGTGATTTTTATCTAATTTTAATTTCACCATGCCCCCTAACAAAGTTCCTGCCTCTGCCTCTAATTACCTTATTCCGAGGCCTTTGTTGGGTAATTTATGTGCAGAGGACTAGATTCTGGAGTATAAAAAATATCTTTCTTTTTTTTATAAGAATCTTTAGGCTAAAAATTGTTCTTTTTTTATTACTGGCAGGAGCTGTTGTTTTTTGGATTAATTTTTTAACATTTTGAGCTATGAGTGTTCACATCAAATTTTGCAGCACACAACACAAAATTACTCTCATAGATCAAAACTATTGAAAATTTAATCCAACTGCTAAAACAACATACTACCTACTAACAATGAAAAATGATAATTCTTATCATAGAAATCCTCATATTTTCTTGACTAGATTTTCTTTGTATTCCATTTTCTTTTCACAAATTTTTTGAACTCAATTGACTTTAACTTAATCCAACATTGAGTTCCTAGTAAACTTTCTCCATTACGAAAATCAAGTGCAAGAATAAATAGGTATTTTCTACTCTCAAAAAACTATATTACTTATGAAATTCCCTATCGTTAAGTACCTTGCACGTGCATCAATAAGTATTCTCTAGTCTACACCAAGAAATTGCCCTCTTGTATGGATAAAGTAAGGATATAAATGATGATGAAAGGTGCATGGAACAAGTTTTCTTCATAGGCCCACGAGCATATAAATTATTTTTGTTTTTGTGCACAAGTCTAACATGACACAGTGATTCTTGGTTCATCCTAAATTTGTGGGCTATCACATCCAACCCTTAGAAGAGTCTAACCTAATTTTACACATGTACTTAGTAGTACCAAAAAATAAAAAATAAAAAATAAAAAAAGTCCATCAAAACAAGGAGGCTTGTTTGTTCCACATCGTGTTTCTTCTTGTGTTGACTAGTTATGCATTAGTAGGACTCAACTGAAGGTGGAGATCAAGTGGGTGAGAACATGAAAGATTGTGCTGTAAGTTTTTTTTTTTTTTAAAGAAATAATTTAAAGTAAAATATGTATTGGCATTGCATAGTTGAGCTATATTGTCTGATCTTCATTCAGTTTTGTTAAATTTATATATTTTTTGTTACGATATGTTTTTTTTATGATTTAGAATTCAAAAAAAAAAAAAAACCACACAATAGGAGGCACAAAGAGAGCAGTATTCTTCACAACTATTGATGTTACATCATCACACGAAACAATAGAATAGATGTGTCACATAAAAAAAAAAGAAAACATTCATATTTCATGCTCACTAAAATAATTCTAGTCAGCAAGTTCAAAGAAGCCTTGAACTGATTGAGACTTCTGATTATGTGATATTGGTGAGCTGCAGAGGTGCTTCAGTCCAAATTCACAAGATTCTTCAATTAAAGCCAAGGTGAAGATTTGTTGATTGAAAGTGTCTTCACGTTGCAGAAGTCAAAGGGCTAAAGAGGACTTCAGTTTCCTTATTAGTTTTCTTATTACTCAAGGGTACAAGAATCTTTGTCCTTGCTGGCTTATGTTATATATAGGGAGAATATTAGGCTCTGAGTGATGAGAATAAAAAATTAGCAATTGGGTATAAGTCTGTGAGAACTCTGTGAGATTGGGTTCGTGTGTTTTTCTGTAAAGGGTTTCTACAAGTGTCTGGTTCCTAGAAAAAAGAGAGAGAAACTGAGACACTCAGTGGCGGAGAGAGAAATTTCTGAGACTTTGTTAATTGCTAGAGATTGTAGCTTGTTTTTTATCCCTTCAATAGTGAATTGGACTAGAGGTTTTTCACCTCTGGCCTTGGACATAGGATTCCCTTGAAACCGAATCAAGTAATCTCCTGTGTTCTTTGTTCTTTTTCTTCTCTTCGCATTTATCTTCTTGTTCTTTTCAGTTCTTGCGATTCTCATTGGCTAGGTTCTGTTGTTGTTCTTGATTGGAATTGCAAGATCAAAGGGTGATTCCTTAACAGTTATTCTTGTTAGTTGTTATAAACTTGATTAGCTTTAGGTTTTTGTAGGACTCTAATTAACTTGAAGCCTAACACAGTTGACTAGATTCCAAACCAAATCTACAAGATCTACTAGGGGGTGCCCTTAAAAGCTCACCAAACTACTGCCATAATTTAGCAATAATAAGTATGTAGATGTCCTAAAACTAGAAGGGTTCCCTAAAGACAACAAAATCTTTCTTGAAGAAAGAAAGGCAAGGGGGTTTACTTAAGGGCTTCTAATAGGGGTAGGGTGCACATGAAATTGCCTAGCAAGACCTACTTAAGGTGAACTTCGAATACAAGAATTGAGAATAATATATCAAGGTGAGGAAAATTAGAGAGAGAGAGAGAGTTTTTCTTTGATGAAGATAAAGAAAAGAGGAAATAATTGCTAAGCTAATTTAGTTTACAATTATATACTTATACAAAATAAGAAGATAATGTTTGATTAGACTTAAAATAGCTATTTGGAATATTATTTATTTTGTCAAATATTTTCTTTGACTTTAAGAGGGTTAAAAAAATAGTTGGCCTCATAGTTCTATAATTTCTCTTCTTAAAATTTTCTCTTTATCAAATAATCCAACATTCTTTTTTCTTCTCAAAAATATCCCTTTTTTAATCTCTTACCTCTCCTTTCTCTACTGTACAAAACATAGGCTAATACAAATGTTAAATTAAACAATCTCTGAAAGCAAGAGGAAAAACTTTGAGCCCCCTTGCCTGTTGAGACTATTAAGATATAAATTTAGAACTTTTTTATACAAACGTGAATTTCCAAACAAACGACAAATCACATCAGACTTAATAATGAACCTCATTAAGCTCCCAGTGGGTGAGGGTAACTTTGAGGAATAAGATTTCAGAGAGTCGATATTTAAATCTATTTTATACATAAAAAAATAGTACGTGTGATAGTTAAACTTATCACCCAACTTAATTTATACCTTATTTTGGCTAAGATTCTTGGGCTTTTTTAATAAGACAAATTGAGTGTCAATTAGGTTAAGTATCACTTTTCATGTCTAGTAATCAATGGCATCCGTATTCCTTCAATTCACCGACAAATTCAAGATTACCTCTTTAGGAGGTCTAAATTGGCCAGTCCAATACCCTGATCAGGCTCATGTTAAGTGGGCAGGGACTGCCAGATCCGGCCTACTTTACACCCGTATGGGCGTAATGCAACTAACATACATATCATTTAAAAAAAAAAAAAAAACCCACTAGCATTTACATGTCATATCATCATCACTTGAAGCACATCACATCTTTTTTATTTTGGAACTCGAGACATCCTCAACATACACTGAACTGTAAACTCCTCATCCTTTGTCTGCAATATCATTTAGGAATACAGATCAAAACAGAAATATTTGTCGTTTTTCAAAGCAGGACTCCAAAACAAAATGCTCTCTAATTGGATATTCTAGTCCGAAGCTCCAAAAGGAAGTTGATTACTTAGGAAAACTGACGAAGTTTCTAGATCAGGCCACCGGAAGCTCACCGCAATCGCTGATGGTCACCTTCTTTCTAGGACGATCACCGCGGTCCGTCTCTTGTGACTCAATTAGCCGAACTACATCCATTCCTTCCAAAACTTGTCCAAAAACAACATGCCTCTGGTCCAGCCATGGGGTCTGCCATTTACAACATAACAACATCATTTATTAATATATCTTATGCCAAAAGGCCAAAAGGAACAAGAATTTATTTATATATAATATGACATGAAGTTGTATGTATCATTTTCCCAGGCAACTTACAACTATAACCAAACATAAGTAATAGATAGTAGATACCTTGACAGTGCATATGAAGAACTGACTTCCATTGGTATTGGGGCCTGCATTTGCCATGCTAAGAATTCCCGGTCCAGAATGAACCACTGCAATGTAAAAAAAATAGAAAAAAAAAAAAGGTGGTGTGTTTAGCAATCTCAGTTTCAATCAAAATTTTTGGTTGCTACAGTATTTTTAACAAAAATTGATTCAAACACAATATATATATATATATATATATATATATATAATTAAAGGGGAAAAAAAGCAACACAGTAAACAGTTATAACTGAAAGCACGTATTCATAGACCACCAAAATAACTTATTTTATCAGCAATATAGTAATGCAAGAGAAATACAGATTAAACTGCTAGAATCCTTGGCAATACCAAAGGTGCCTAGTAGATGAAATGATACTTATCATTTTTATCAATTTTTATATTCCCGATTTACTTTAGCAAGATAATATCCTGCATAGGTATTCACTCAGCGGGTCACCACCAACTTATTTCAAGAGAAACATAAGAAACTAAGGCCACGTCTGATGAAAGGGGAAGATGGACAGAGGGATAGGGATGGGAGGATTGGACGATGGACTTTTGGTTTGGAAGGAGAAATACAGAAGGGAATGGATTGGCTTGAGAAATTCGAAATTCTCAGTAGTACTAGAGCTTTGATCCTACTAAAGTTCAAAAGATTGCAGGAGGAAATCAATATCAAACTTGGCAAGAAAAAGGTTCCACCTTTCCTCTCTATTTTCCTTAACTAGGTAATGAATTTATTTTCCTTCATATTTTCTTTCCATCTTACCAAACGCAACCTAAGTGAAGAGTAACTTACACTTGAAGTTCTCGTCTTTGAACGTGCGACCATATATACTTTTACCTCCAGTTCCCTGCAATAAATTCCAGAATCAAGAATTGATGAACCAAACTATTTGAGCCTGAAGCGTATTCCACCCTCACTACATCCATGCTAAGATCTGAATCTTTAAGTGCATGATGAGTAAAATACGCACGCTTATCCGTTACAGCTCCCAAAGCTAAGACCTAGCTAATCCAGTTAAAAACTGTTCAACTTAAATTATTTTCACTATAATAATAAAACACATCAATCCTAAATGTGAAGACAACAAATATAACAATGCACAAAGTATAGACCAAAACAATGAGCCTATAAGCGTGAGAAGAGCACCCACATTCCCTTTGTCAAAGTCCCCTCCTTGAATCATGAAATCCTTAATTACACGGTGGAATGTTGAACCTTTGTATCCAAAGCCTTTCTCACCTAATGAAAAAAAAAAAAAAGATAAATCAAACCGAGTTTCAGAAAAGTAATACAAGAAATGAAAGATTTGGAATAATAACCAATGCACCGACAAAAAAAAGTCCACATAACAAAAAACCTGTGCAAAGGGCACGGAAGTTCTCGGCTGTTTGGGGCACATCATCACCAAATAATCCAATAACAATCCTCCCAGCAAGCTTTCCCACCGGATTCCCAATGCTAATGTCGAAATACACCTTGCTCGTCACTTTTGATTGTAAAGGTGCTACCTAGAATTGACCCCCCAAATAAAAGGTGAATAAAACAGTTTAAGACCAAGCTTCAAACTCCTAATATTTCTCACTAATCCCAATTCCCAACTCCACAACAGAACAAGTCTCACAGCAAATAAAAGCCCATTCTGTGGGGAAAAAATAAAATAAAATTGACAATTCTAACTTCAATCGTATCATTGTTAAAATATAACAAAACATCACATTGTTCATACTTTCTTAGCTTTCTTTTCCCTCATTTTCACAATATCCAAACAAGAGTTCAAATGAAGGACTAACCTTAGAACTAGACCATACTAACAAATGGATAAACAGTTAAAGCTCCAAACTTGTGAAATTCCTCAGTAATCCCAAATTCTTAATTCCACAATCCAACAAGTTTCACAGCAAATAAGCACTCTAATTAGGCATAATTATCAATACGTGACATTACATTGCTTACACTATCTTTCTTTCTTTCTTTTCCTTTTTCATTTTCACAATATCCAAACAGATTAGGGGAAAAAAAATGACTAACTTCAGCAGAAGCTCGGATGGAGCTAAAAAGACGCGGCTCTGTCCGAGAAAAGTGGAGATTGGACGAGGATGTGAGAGGGACAAGACGCGAAGACGAGCCGGCGGCGAGGAAGTCAGACGACGTCCTTAGATTCGATGGCACCAAGGAAACCCTCCCGAGTCTTGTTGAGCTGCCGCAAGCGGCTGCTGGCCTCAAAGCTCCGATCTGCGAAACGTCTCGCCAGCGGACATTCGACTGCACAGACAGAGAAGATAAGATTAAAAACCCTAACAAAAAAATAATAATAAAAATAAAGCCAAAATTAAAAGGAGATAAATTGAAACAAATATTTTTCTTTGCTATGTATGTATATTGTCATGTTTTCCCATTAATTAGGGTTTTGCGTTGACCAGTCGGAGATTACCAGGGCTGTAAAATTAGCGGCCATTGTTGTACGGAAAATGAAGGATATTTGAGACACTAAACTGACAGAAAGCAGTGCCGAGGGGTTCAGCTGAAGTAGCTGATATGGGAGGTGGATGGGGTTTTGGCTCGTTGGGGGGTATTTTCGTCTTTTTACCTCTCTTACGTTGTGGAAGCAAAGCAATGCAATCAAGACTCAGGACACGGCCGAATCAACAGTACGGCAGTCGAAGGGAGTAGGAGTTGTAAAGGTGCAGGGATAAAAAAATCTTGTTGGATTTTTTCAAAATGACAATTCCATCCTCCTGTATACAGCTGAAATATCCTCACCGGCCATATTCTTATCTTGTCTTAAAAGTAAACAAACTGCATTTGTGCAACCTAAAGTTGTCATTATCTACCTGTTGAACCCTGAAGTTTTAATTTTGATATTTAGAAGCTAACCCCTGTTTGACAAAGTGGTGGGAACCACGGTTCCTATTACAAACTCAATTATGAACTATATAAAGCTCTCACATGCTACGATAACAATAAAAAAAATTGCTACAGTATAAAACTCTCACATGCTACAGTAAAAGTTGTTCTAACCAATGGTTCCCACCACCTAAAACTTTATAACCTTTTGCAATGCAATCCAATTTATACCATAGGCCAATTTGTGGACGACAATTATGTATAAATACCAAATTTTTAAAAGGTCGTGGCCCTATTTGCGAATTAATAAAAAATCTAGTGTATATGTGTAAATGTCTTAAACAAAATCCTATTAACTTACATTTGTTAGCTATTAGACAATTATAACAAATTTTAAAGTAATTTATCAAAATAAAAGTTCGAGGTCCAAGTTATCAAACATTAAAAGTATAGGGTGCATTAGCGCATTTAACCCAAAAATATATATATCAAGATATTATAATAGGGTTTTTAGGGGTGTTATCCCCAAGCTTTTGACTTTGACAACTTGTCCCTCAAACATCTAAACTTTTCAAATTGATACTATGTGGCCAATGTGCCATATTTTACTTGGCTTCACATTCATTGTTTTTGGTACATATTTGGAAAATTGGAGTATGAAAACATATTCTTAAAATTTGGTGTTACAATATAATGAAAGAATATCACATTTAGAGAAGTTTGTAAATTTAACAATTAATTAAAAATACCACAATTTAAAAACTAGAAAATACCAAAAGATAACGATGTTTATATTATCTCTATTAAACTATCTTGCAGTAATTTATTTTAGTTTTAAGAAACTTCAAGTTGTAGTGGATTTTTGATCGGGCCTCAGCATCTCATTTTCATGGGCTATGTACGCTTGTGTTGTTTGTGTTCTCTTCTTTTCCTCGGCATTTTCAGGTTAAAAAAATAAAATAAAGAGAGAGGGAGATTCAATTTGTGTTAATTTGTCCTAATACTACTTGTAATATCAACTAATTCAATCATATTGCTTTCTCTAAGATTTTTGAAACATTTGTGCAATCATTATAAGCCTACGAAGGCTCATATAACACGTTTTTTCCTCTGCTAGGTTCACTCCTTTTGCTCCTTTGCATCAGTGCATAGATTCTCTTGGGATGGACATGGAGCTAGAGTCCAACGTCATCTTTGGACGTTTCTCCAGACTCTCAGCCTTTGAAGACGTAGTCTAAAATCGCGGTGTTGTTTTCTCTAGTGGTGAGGCTATTCACTTGGAGTTTGGTGGGATGGTCATGGCTTGGTGGAGGGGGGTTTCATTGCAGGTGGGCTGCCTTTCTTTGGTGGCTGTCGTTGGCGGCCTGGTGGTGCGACGAGTAGATCTGGTGGAGATGAGCCTTCTTGTTTTGCGAGCTGGAGTCTTTGATCAAGTTTGCACTGGTGTTCCTTTTGCCTTAATGGGAAGATGGTACCTTAGTGGTATTATTTTCTTAGGTTGGTGGAGGAGAGCAGTGAAGATCCGATCAAACTCTCCATTAGTTTTCTAAGAAGTTCATGGAGTCCTCATCCTCATTTGATGGTGGCCGACTTATCACTAGTGTCTTTGTCGTCAACAAACTATTTGTTTTATGCTTTGTGTTTATCAAATAAAATTGACAGTACTTTCTCTATTTAGAAGTAGATTATTTTATGTGTTTTATTGGTCTGTTGTTGTAATAACGGAGGTGATCTTCTTACCTCCAATTTTAGTTTGTTTATCTCTTCTCTTTTTTATCGGTGGAAGGTGTGTAGGTGTCCACCTAAATCTTAGTCTATACCATGTCTTATGTTCCCTCGGCAAGGAGGGTTTGGCCTTAGTCAATTGGTCTGTTTTATCAATTGCAATGGTTTTTTTTTTTAAACCATCCTTTGTTGCACTCTATTGTATTTGTCGAGTGATATTTTCCCCTCTAGGTCTTGATACTTGAATTTAGTCTTCGTACTTCATCCGTCTTTACTAGGGGATCTAGTTAGTATTTGAGATCAGATTCTTCCACAATGGTTGGTCTCATATGACTATGTTTGTACGTGTTTTAGTTTCAATAAAAGTTTCTATTTCAACAAAATAATAAAAAAAAGATCTTTGAAACATACTAACTTTTAATGGTAAAAAAATGATTTTACTTTTTTGATAAAATAAAGGAATATTTATCTTTGTATATCATATGTTTTGAATTAATTTAAAAACTATATGTTCGATTTTATCTCATTGAATGTATATATTTAGATTAAATTTTACATACAAATCTTTACCTCAACTTAGTCAATGTTGCTTTTGACCCTTAAAATGACCAAATTATTCTTAAAATAAAAGAAAAAAAACTTTAAAAAAGTAAGAAAAACTAAAACAAAAACATACAAAACATGCATTTTTAGGATATTTTATACATTTTTTAAGTCAAAAACATTAATATAATCTTTTTAAGTTCTCAAAGTTCATTTATTTTTTTTAAATCAAAACTGAAGATTGGTCGAGAAAAGATTAAATTTATATATTAAGTTTAATTTAAATATATATATTCGATGAAATCAAAAACCAACCAAAGATATAATGGTTTAATAAACCTAAAATATATAATATAAAAGGTAAATAGTCTTAAAATAAATACAAAAAAGAAACAACTTAGTCACGGTGGTGTTGGTATAATGTTTTTATTGTTTGCTGAAGCTGTTAAGTCATGAACCACCATCTATGCAACATAATAAAATTGTTTCATTCATGATAGTAATAATAATAATATGTACCACAAAGGCAGATCCAGTAAGTGCCCACCATTTTTCAGCAACAATGGCTTCTTCCACTTGCAGTAGCACTTGAGGCTAAAACCATCAATGCCCATCTTCACATCCGGCCCTCTCCACAAGAAGTAATATCCTGCCTTTATCAACCTCCTTAATCACCAAAGTTTTATTATTATTATTTTTGTTAGTTTTTATATTTTTCCTCCAAAAAAAGCCAAAGCGGATCCTTTTTTTTTTTCCCTGGAATTTTTGTGAATTCTGCAGACAAGCACCCTTATTTTCCAGGCCAAAAACCCCCAGTACCTGGGGATGTCGATTTATTGCTCAAGGTACATATGACCTTCCATCTTTATTATTTTTTCATTTTGTTTTACTTACATGCTTAGTAGAATTTCCGTCATTTTGCTTGACTCAGCAGTCAACACAAAAACATGCCTTTTTTTGTAATTTTCAGTTTGAACATAATTGATTCTCAATGCGTGCTTCTTGACCTTTTTTAGCTTTCGGGGTTGCAACATTAATTCTGCTCTTCTTATAGTTTTCAATATGAAAAATAATCACTTCCTTTTTTGTTCTCAATTCTATATTTGCTTCATCTTAAGCATGAATATAACTTACTGTCAATATTTGCAGTAGCATATATAATTCTGTTTCCATAAAAAAAAAAAAAAAAAACAATCATATAGTTTTTTTTTTTATTTTTATTTATTTATTTTCAAAGCATGGAAGAAGCAGCTGTTGATGGTGCATTTATTGTGCAGCCATTGTTGTTAATAATATTATGATAATTAATAATATTAAATTCTTATCACAACACATTAATTGTTGTCAAAATATATCATATTAGAATTATAACCCTAGGAAACGTTAATCATTAAAAATAAGTGTACATGTATTACTTATTGGTGTTTTTGATGAACCTTCGGTGGTGTCGTTAGCGCTTGTCATCGTTTTTCTTTTCCACTTCTTGTCGTTTTCACATTTATGTCGTTTGCTTAATTGTAGCTGTCTTATCGTGTGTCGTTGTTTCTCTTCCCTGGTCCTTTTGGACGTCTCTTGTTTCCACACATCAGCCACTCACATTTCAGTGTCGTTTTATATTTAGTCTTGTGCTCTTATTTGATGTCGTTTCTGTCTTTTCAAAATCTTTTGTTGTTGTTTCCTTTGGGTTATTTTTTACTGCACGTTTCTACACCTGTCGACCGTCGTTTGATTGTTCCTTTATCGTGTGGGGTTTGTAGTCGTTTCTTCTTTTGCTGTTGTTGCATTCTATCTGGCTTCTCCTTGTTTACTGTCGTTTCCTTTGGGTGGGTTTCCTTTTACTGTCGATTTTTCATGTTTCTGTCGTATCTATTTTACTCTCCTATAAATTTAAAATTACAGAGCTTCCTATTTGTTGTTTTTGTTCTGAATTCTTGTTGCTTTTTATGCTTCTGCCGTTGGCTTCGTTGTCGTTATTTTCTTGATCTCATTTGGCCTTTATTGTTGATTTTTTTTTATCTTATTTCTTGTCGTTCTATGTCGTTTTCTTTAATTAATCAGGATGCTTATTATTATTATTATTATTATTATTATTATTATCTTTTCCCGTTGTTGTCACTTTCTTATCTGGTCTTTTCTATTTTGTCGCCGGTCCTTTAATTGCCGTTTTGTACTTTATAATGGTTTTTGGTATTACTGCTGTTCCCTCATTTGGCGCGGTTTTGATTTTGGCGTGGACTCCCTTTGATTGTCGTTTCTATTATGTTCTTGCTCAAGAATTCAGCTATAGAGGAACTCTGCAGAGAGTTCCCGTCAACGGTTGTGTTACTTGATCATTTGGCTTTCTGCAAACCACCGGCGTGAGCTTTAAGCCTCCTGTTATATTCTCTCTTAACCAGCATGTCTTAACAATTGTCACTTCTTAGATGTTCATATTGCAGCAATGATGAAGAGAGTAAAGCTTTCTCTTGGCTTTTAGGCCGATCCTGATTCCCACAGATTTAAGTGATGTGAATACCTTTCAACCGTGTTTATTTTTTTGGTTCAGGCACGCTCGCTCTGTTTGTTTCTCAAATAAATATTACCACCATCTTGGGAAGCCCTATGGGGCCCTTGACACACTCGTCACCCATAGTGGAGAGCACTAAAACTTCATCGGATTTCAAAAAAACTTATGCAATAACTGGTTAAATTTGTGGGTTCTTGTGCTTCTTTGGAGCTTCAGTTTTATTTATTTATGTATTATTGTGTTTTAGTGAAATTGGGGATAATGGGATTCAAACTCTAGTCTAGACCTCAACGGACATTGGCGTGGAATTATTGCTAGGCCAAGCTTGCAACCACAAAGACATTGACTTTGATGAGTCTTATCTTTTCATTTGGTTTTGTTAGGCACGTAGTGAGGATTACCTTTAATAATCAGAATTTTGCAGCCTTATGGTGCATTATGCAATCGTTTTTGGGGTTGTAACCTGACCAACACGTTTTTGTTTGTGTTGATTTCTTGATGTGAACAGGTAAATGTAAACTTTAGTGCCCTTTTCAGGGTCTCAAGGAAGCCATTCCCGTATGAGGATTTATCCCACTCCTTGTCCCAAGTTGTTTCCACATTTGGTGCTTAGCGCGTCATATGGGGGACGTAAGTGACTTTTGTGTTTTCTGTTACAAATTAGACCAACAAATTTTTAAGTATTCCGAGGAGAAAGAAGATAAAACTCAAAAGATTCAAAGGTATAACCTTCTCGTTTTGAAAGAATTTGGTTCAGTGACTTCCCATATGTTGTTCCTGAATGTGTTTATAAAGGAGCCAAAGAAGCTTTTTCTCTTATTGCCAGTCAAGTGCCTTCATCAGCTTCTGAATTGGATTGGATCATGGGAAGAACTGTCATGGAGCTTTTTCCGGGTAAATGGCATGGATAAGCAATGTTGTTGAATAAAGTATTGTTTCTTTTGCTGGATTTTTGTAATTTGTGTTGTTGGTTTTATATTATTATTATTATTATTTAAGAAAATGCTGAATTTCTCATCATCCCCAGACAAGTAGTTATGTAATATTAATTTGATTCTTTTGCACAATACAGTGTGCCTTTCATTTTATTTTTTTAATTAATGCCCTTTACAAGACTTGAACGTGGCAAGATCAAGATGTTGATGACTTCACATGAGCAGCAAGAGATATGCTGAATACTACTTATTTGCCGATTGAATATGTTGGAACACCAAATTTCCTAGCTAATTGTACAGTTTCTTTAAAAGAACATGTAATTTAGACAACTAAAACACATTCACTATCTTTTTGAAAAAATAATAAAAATAAAACCTTCACAATGGATTTTAACCTTTTGCATTCATTCTTATAGTTTTTACATTCTACCTTTCCAAAAGTGCAACGTTTTAAAAGGGCAAGGTCCTTTTACTAAAAAAAAGAAAAAAAGAAAAAAAACCAAATAATAGATAAAAATATATTGATTCTTCTTGGCTGTTCTCTTGGTTAGGAATTTTGGTTTTCTTTTATTTATTTAATATTTAAATTAAGGTGCAAACCCAAAAAAAAAAAATAGAGATAGCTACATGTTGGGAACAATTAAGATGCACCTTTATTTTTCTTATGCACAATACTATCCACCAATTAATTTCATTATAAACTTTTTGTTGGTCTATACAAAACTATATCCCGTCACTGCACACTGTAAATCGGCAATTCTGCCACACCCCTTTGTCACCATATTTACCACTAAGATGTACAAGGGGGGAAAAATCAAAGAATTTTCATAGGGAATACTTTACACTCAACCTCTGAAAAAGACCTACCAAGAGACGATGATTACACAACACATAAAACGAAAAGTTTAAATTAATTGGGCGCTAATCATCTATGCGTTGTATTTCACCCATCATAATGCGAGTAGAGTTGGAAACTTTGAAGCCAAGAAGAGCAGGGTCGATTTTCTGCGACCCTTTCTTTCCCTTCTTTTTGCCACTTCGGCCTTGTGCTCCTTCCGTTGATTTCAGAACACCTGCAGCCACATGGGAATCCGCTGGAGCAGTCTTCTTGACATTGCTCTTCAGCATGTCAATGAAAGATGCATCTTTGACGTCAGTCTCACTGAACGATGAAGCACAGAGAGAGCGCGTCTCTCTCTTGGAAGAAGACACTGTAGTCTCTGAGCCTTGGTTCACTGGATTACTCTCCACTGCATCTTGACGAACCCCTGAAAATTCCACAGTTCACATTAATTACTACAATTAATTGTAGTTCATGTTAGTTCTCCATTTAAACCCTATTCCCCCCTTCATCCCTGTCATCCCTGCGATATAGAAACGTAGAGTCACTTATTGCTGCAACATACCATCAGGCACACCGCTCAAATAATTTCTTCGACCTGATACCGGATCAGATACTAGTTCAGACAATGCAACCTGGGATGATGGTGGTCTTGGCATTGAAGGGCGTCTCAGTAGAATGTTTTCTTGCCCTCTGAACGAGACTGAGACCCTGTAAATAAAACTGATCTCAGTACTGGTAGGCATTAATAAAACCATAAGGCTGATGTAGACCACATTCAATATTGCAGATCAATGTACATGTACTAGAGATATCAGTTCAATAGCAACCCATCCGTCGAAGAAGTAAAAAAAAAGGCTAAGCCATTCCCTTGTGTATCGCTTCTGTGCCTCTACAAACAATAAAGATGCAGAATGCAAGGACAATTTGAATTACGTGGGGCTCGGTAACATAATCGGAAATTGAACTCACCTATCCTTTGCAACATCGTCAAAAACTGAATTACATGCACTCCCACCTGTAAAAAAATTAAAGCCACCATGATACTCCGGTATGTAAGAAAGGAATTCCAAAGATGCCAAAAAAAGAGAAAGAAATACCCTGTTATGGAATTTTTTTTTTTTTAAAGGAAAGGAAAAGAAAAGAAAAAGAGAGAGGCAACAAGTTACCAGGAACTCCAAAGGAAGAATGCCTGCTTAGGTTATTCATTGATCCCTTGTTGTCATCTAGAGCCACGAAGCCATCCTGCTTCTCCACGCTTTGTTCAATCTCAAAATCCTGACCTTTCTTCATACCCTCATTTTTCAACCCATGCACTTCCAGGCGCCCTTTGTTTACTGAGGATGCTCTGGAATCAGATGTAACGAGCAGTTTTTCATTGCTGGCCGGCTCCTCTTGCAGTCGTTCGCACGGATTAGAACCATAGGTTATCACTCCACCAAATAAATTATTTAAATTAGCTTCTCGCTCTAAATGAAGACTGGAAGGGATATCTGATGAGCTTGATCCTAGGAACTGCCCACGCAACACCCTTCTTTCAGAGAAGGCAGCATTGTTCATATCTAATAAATCAGAAAGTTGATTGCCTGACTTATGGTTGAGCAACTCCATAAGTGACTGCTTCGATTTCTCATCATTAAGTGGATCCGACATCTGTAAAGATGAATCCTCAGAAGTCACTTTTACTTCAAAATTCCTTTCCTGCCGCTGAGAAGTGATATGAAACTGTTGAAACCGGGAATCAAGAAAGTTATCTTCAAAATGCCCATTATTCTCAGACCAACGGCCTTCAATTGCGTCCATATGTGAAACATGAAACTGATTAGGAGTTAAAGGGTGATGGGGTCCAGGAGGCTGCATGCTAGACAGAAATGGTCCCACTTGACCAGCAGACTTCATATGTGCACTCGACTCTGGCATATCTATACCATGGGCATGAGCAATAGCATTCACCTCCAAGTTCATCCCTGACGCACCGGGAGGCAAAGCCATTGACTGCTCAAATGACAGTGAGCCAGGTTCATAAAGCCCTTGTTGAAGTCGCTCGTGTAGTGGAAGGTTCCGCTCAAGGTGACTTAACTGCTCTTCATGCAATGGCCTCTGTTGCCGCTGATAAACATCTAACGGATTAAATCCAGAAGGCTGAGCTCGGTGACTACCATGCCTGAAGAACTGATTGGATTCATCGGTTAGCCAGACAGAGTTAATATGCCTCTCTTCTTGCATCCGCTGCCTCAGTCCCATTGACAACTGCCTGGCTTGCAGCAATTCATGCTGACGCATCTGGTTGTCCAGAGATTTAAATTGTCCATGCTGTGCACGAGATAGTACATCCAATAAATCTCTTGAATGTTCCTGTTGCGGAGCCTGACCAAATCTTGCTTGCATGAGCTCCTCTACAGATGGATCCACGTGCCTAAGTGGGTGGTGAGACTGTTGTTGCAGTTGACGTAAACACTGTTGCTCAACAAAACCCTGATCTAAAACGTTACTAGCTCTTACAGGATCAACACGTGGCTGCCCAAGACCAGGATCATGCATTTGAGCACGAAACAATTGGTCAAGCAGCACCTTATGCTGTTGTTCCTGCAACAGCTTTCGTTTTTCATAATATTGCTGTTGCTGCAATTGATAATGTTCCTGAAGCTGAAGCTGTCGAAGTTGTTGCAGCTGAAGTCTCATGAGATGATCTAGATCTGGCGCAGAAAGGTTTGCCATCTGGTGCTGGTGGTGAATAAGATTTTGACCAGGCAAATGCTCTAAATCCGATTCATCTAATTGTCCAAGGGTAGATAAAATATTCTGTTGTTGGAGCTTCTGCTGCAATCGACATGACATGAGCTGATCTGGTACATCAAGATGGCTGGGTCCGCGTTCCACGTGTGAGAATTTGTGAGTATTCATCACTTCTTGATACAGGTTCGAATCTGAAAGTTTATTGTCCCCATAAACATCGGACCATGGTTCAGCAGCAATGACTGGATCAGCCATGCGACCAGAAGTCCTGCCTAAGCTGGAAGACGTACTATTTGCATGTCTTGTTTGAAAACCTTCTAGCTCAGACCACAACAAGCCAAAGGGATGCAACTCAGTTTCAGTCTGATTTTGCAAACCAGGTTCAGTAAATTCAGGCCGCAGGGGAACATGGCTGCTAGAATTTGCTATTAAATTGTGGGCGTATTCAGAGGATTTTGCACCAGGATAGCCAGTATTCAAAGGTCTTCCTGGAAATGCATTTTCAGGAAAAACAGATCTATTAGGATGCAACAATCGGAAAGCCCATGAGTGATAATGACAGGCCAAAACAATCATCATGTACAACAAAATCCCTGAAATGTTGAGGTATAAAAATAAATTCATAAAAGACTTTTACTTAATACCTTCATCTTGTGCAATAAGCTCATGAAAGCTTTGACCCTTGAAAAGTGGCAGTTGCTGTAAGTCTTCAGGTTTGGATACTCTCAACTGAACATGCTCAGCAGGGAGGCCATTGAATTCGGAGAATGACGGGCTTGCCTCATTTCCAACAGATGAATCAGTAATGCGGGAAACAGGAGCAGATGATGGTAAAGCAGACCCCAAATTCACTCCAACATCTACGAATTCTTCTAGCTTCAAGTTTTGACAAATGTTGTCCACTTGCCCATCCGTAACTTTCAGATGTGGCATCATCTCACCCAATTCTCGGAAAGGTGTTCCTTCAGGAGCATCTACCAAGCGGACAGGCAAGTCTGTGCCGAAAAAACCTTGCTCAAACCATGAGATGACATCAACCCCAAGAAATGGTCCCTGGATCACTCCTTGAGGATCAAGGTAACACAAGCATAAATCCTCAGGTGGTACATCCCTTTCCAACTCTTTTGCCTCCCTGGTGGTGTTGCCATTCTGATAGTGCTCCATTAAAATAATATTATACACAGTGAGACCTTGAATTATCAATTATCACATAACTTGTGACTGACGTAAAAAATAAAAGAGGTGGCAGAATCAATTTCATCAAAGCATGGGTGATTGGTAACAAAATAATCTACCTGCGGCCTAGTTATGTCGATATTGGGCTGAACAACACTATGATATGGAGCGTCAATATCTATGTCACTGCATATACTATTGCTTTCAAAAACTGCTAAGATTGAGCCATTAGGAGCATTTGCTGATGTGAATTTTTCTTCCTTTCCTTTAAGATATGCGTCTTTACCTGAAGTAAAATATAATTCACATATCATTTAGGTGGAATCCTAATAGATTAAAAAAAAACTTGCAAGGAAATATTCCAAAACAAATTAAGCTGCCACCCACCATCGACCATATTCCCTTGTGTATCATAATCCCGCAAAGTACAATCCGACATGGTGTCATTAGTCTCCTTCATGAGGGTTGACGGAAGAATATCCAAAACTTCATCTACTGTTTCAACTTCTACAACACCTAGAAAGAATATAAATTTCGGAGTGAGATTGACATATGTTCCAGACAGAGATCAGAGACCACTGATCTGGAAAATACCTGTTATATTGTCAGTTGATCTGCCCTTTTGAAATAAATTATGAACAACACCACTACTTGTAATCTTTCCCCTCCATATATTGCTAAGGATGTCCTATTATAAACCAGACAGGAAACAAATTTGAGTTAAAAGGACGAATATATAGTAAAAGCTATGCAGAAAAATAAAGCTCATTGAAAGATCAAATTTGATACCTCCTCTGCAGCATCAGGGGCCACAAAAGCCAATGGTTCAGTCAATCTGACTTGAGTTAGTGGTGATAATTTTTCCATTTCATTGGGCATTGTGGCAAAAGATGGATCAAGCTTCTTCAGACGATAAAGGTCAAGAAGCTTTCCTCTTGGATAGCAAAAATTAACAGATGAGTACCTTGGCTTTCCAGGAAAGCTCTCAACCTTGTTAGGACAAGTAGCGTTAGTTGGTCCCAAAGAAGATGATTTCCCCATAACATTTCCCCTTCCCCGTCCAAGGGTAAAGCCTGAGTGTGAACCCTCTGTCCTTCCTCTTTCAAGTCCAAATCCAGGGGCAGCACGATATGTAGCTGACCCACTAGGGTGAACCTCCATTCTATGGCGTGGCCTCCACTTATCTCTCGAGTCTGAGTCACGTTCAGAAGCAGACCGATTGCTACCTACAGAAGTCTGGCTTTCATTGTGAGCATCTTCCTTCTCCACATCTGTTCTCTTCTCAATTCGTGACTCCCTATCTTTGTCTTCAAGACCCCACTTCAATGACCATTTGCTATCACGTTTTGTTTCATGGACAGAGTTGCGACCATCATGCCATCGGTCAGAAACAGGCAATGCTCGATTCTCGGTTGTTTCCCTCATCGAAACATTTTCTCGGTTCTCTGCTTTCCTGCGATCCCTTCTACCACCAAGTAAGCTAGTTTCTCTTTCCTCTTCACGCCAACGGCGGCTATTTTCAGTATCAGCGTTAAGGCGCCTGCGATCCTTTTTATCCTCAGACCCTTCCAAACGCCAACTATCCTTTTGGTTGTTTTCTGTGGGGTGCAAAAGTGAACTCGAAGGACGCATTTCCTGCCATTAAAAGGAACACAGGAAATAAAGATATAGCTGTGAAATGCCAAATAAGACACTAGCTTACATGAAATAAATGGGCAAAGAGGACTTAAGGGGGAGACCCCTGAAAAATGAAAAATCAGAATTCTCAATAAAGTTGCATATGCTTAAAAAGGGTTAGGAAAATAGAGAAACGAAACTTAGAATTTTAGCATAGGATAAATGGGCGTTTGCTCACTGACATCAGATTGCCTAAGAGTTAAAGGCTTCTGAATCATCTAGCATTGTCAAAAACTTTGTTGTTAGAGAGAGAGCAGAAGAAGAAAAGGGAGGGGGGGGTGGGGGGGGTGGGAAATAAATCCTTTCAGTTTTCTATTTTAAAGATAGTAGAGACTTATCCTAAAGTACATCTCCAGATTTTTTATTTCCTAGTTCTATAAAAGTGAAAGCAAGCAAGTCCCAAGATGGCTAAAGAAGCACCTACCATCTTAGCATCAGTTGGTTTGGCATAAAGCCACTGGGGGGACAAAGGAATGCTGCTTTCTGAGGCCAGTAAATCTGCAGTAATTGGTAAATCAACTATACAAATTACAAATTACGCAAGGAATAATAAAAAAAATGCGCCCCTCAGAAGACTCCCTAGAAAAGAAGAAGAAGATTAAAAAAATAGAACGAAATCCAACGAAAGATATATACCTTTCGACTCATCAAGACTCACAGAAAGCACCTTCTCTCCGCCATTTCCTCCTAATAAAGCATGAACACAAAACGAAACACATTATGAACAAATAATCACGACAGTTTTGCTCTGAAGACCAAGCTGATATAAATAATAAAACTGAGTGCAAGAATCTCAGAATGAGGTGATCGCTACTTTTAGAATCACTCGTCATGTTAATATATTTCCAAAAATTTGTCCACTGAAAAAAATTTAAACTTCACAATTACGCGAATAAAAAAAATGGAGTCGGTAAAAGAAATCTCTAACCAATCAGTATATATTTCCGAAGATTTATCCACTGAAAATAACGAAAATTCCTTAGAGCTATTATCTGGTTGTATAGAAAACTTGCAAGAAAATTATGGAAGTTGTAAATTTATTAAAACTTATGGTAAAATTCCAATTTTATATATATATATATATATATATATATATATATATTTCAAGCAATAAAGCTAAACCATTCCGATAATCACCAACCATTGACCCGACTCGAAGAAAAAATCAAACGACAAAAACGAAAGAAGAATGTGATCTGAGGCGTAAAAAAAATCGATAAATGGAGTGAAAACGTCGTAAAATTTTTTTCAATAAGGAAAAAGTAAGTTCAGATGAAGAAAAACCAATCCTTAATAATCGCCAAATCCATCAAATGCACAGAAGACACATTCGGAAGCACTAATTCACCAAAATCATAAACAAATCAAATTGAGAAGAAGACGAAGAAGAACCAAGAAATACCTTTGGCAGTCCAAGAGTGATCAGAATGTTTAGAGGAGAGGATATCGTCAAGTAGGTCAAACTTGCCGTCAGCCATTGGTAGGTCGAGAAAGAGAGAGGTTGAAAGAGTGACGAGATCAAGAAAACGAAGAAGAAGAAGACAGTAGATTGTAACTCGCCAATGGACAGAGTGCGCGAGAAGCAAGAACAGAGATGGAGGTTCAACGAATCTCTAGGGTTTTCAGACGGCAATTATCGAGCAACAGTTGCAGAGAGGGGGGGGAGAGAGAGAGAGAGAGGAGAGGGTGAGGAAGGGTTTGGGACTTTTGGGTGGTGGTCACAGGAGCCAAATCGAGTCTTGGGAAATTTCAAGGAGCTTCAAAATCGGAAGATTATGCGTCTTTTCAAAATCCTTAAAAATTTAGGGAACAATAATAATAGTAATAGTATATATATATATATATATATATATATATATATATATATATCATGCAAAGTCCCCAAAATACCTTCTAAATTGGATAGAATCGATTTATAAAGATTTTAATTTAAATGTGATTAAAATTTAAAATATCCAAAATTTGAATGTGCAGAAATAGAAATCTTCACCTGCAAATTATCAATACGAATATGTACATAGTGCCTTGTATACACTAATTTGTCCTTTTTCCTGCTATCTGTCTGGAGAACTTAAATAAGGTACGGTAAGACAAATATACATAAATTGTTGATGTTTACTTCTTTGGTGGCAAGATACAAGCTCTACATCTACGTTATAAACGCCGAAACAATAACGTTGTTCCGTAAAAAGCTCGAATTCTACTTCATTATCCATAACAAGGTATATATATATATATATATATATATATATATTAATAGTATATCCGTTGTCATCTCAATCCCCATTCTTCTTTACGCCATGTAACAGTGCGTTTGACAATCCATATTTTACAAAACTCTTATTTATATAATGTTAAAAAAAACTATAATATAAAACTCTTCCATATTATAATAATTTAACCAAAATTAACTCAAAGGTTAAAACTTCAAACCACAGACATTGTATAAAACATACACAACACAAATACACAAACCACGAAAACAGGCATTTACAAGCAACGATCTTGCAGCATAGTTTGTTTTCTTTCCTAATTCACAAATCTCAAATCTATAAAATGATTACTTCCATCAATTTTCTTTTTTTTTTTTTTTCCTGTCCAAGCAATTTTATTTTCATCATAAACCTTGTTAGTCTAATACAAAACTATATCCGGTAGCTGCACACTCAGATTTGTGAACAAGGCATTTTGCCACACGTCTTTGTTTACTTACCATTTACCACATTTATCCACCAAAAAGTGAAAAAATTAAAAAACAAAAACAAAAATTTATCAACGGATACTTTACACTCTGAACCTATGGAACTATCAAAAGGCAAGGATTATACATAAATGCGAGAAAAATGTTGAAAATGGCACTAATCTTCTATTCTTTGTATTTCACCCATCATAATACGATTGCTGGTAACTTTGAATCCAAGGAGAGCAGGGTCGATTTGCCGCCCTTTCTTCCCTTTCTTTTTGCCACTCCGGCCTTGTGTTCCATCAGACGAATCTGGAATTCCAGCTGTTGAATAGGCATCAGTCGGAACAGTCTTCTTTGCATTACTCTTCAGCATGTCAATGAAGGATGCCTCTGAGACATCAGCCTCACTGCCGGATGAAGCACGGCGGAACCGCATATCCCTCTTGGAAGATGTTGTAACATCTGGACCTTGGTTTATCATATTACTCGATGTATCAAGACAAACCCCTGAAAAAGAGGAAATACAGGAAAACAATGTAAAAATAAATAAATAAATAAAAAGAAGAAGAAGAAGAAGAAGAAGAAGAAAGTCGACAACAAAAACAAAAACAGAACCCTGCATGTAGAAAGAAAATTATCCGCTATTCCTGCAACAGTTTTGAGCAATAACTGCACCGCATAGGCATGAGGATAATAGGATCAAGATATCAACATACCATCAGAAACACCACTCAGAGAATTTATCCCCCTAGAAACTGGATCAGGTGCTAGTTCAGACAATCCATCCTGGGATGATGACGTCCGCGACACAGAAGGGCGTCTAAGCAGAATATTTTCTTGCCCTATGAACGAGACCGGCACTCTGTCAGCATAAAGAAAACTTATTATTATTGCTGTTGTTATTATTAATTAAAAATAAAAAAAATAAAAAGACAAGCCATTCACTTGTTTATTGCTTGAGCATCTTCTCAAAACAATAAAGACGAAACCCATGGACTCGGTCAATTGGAATTATTTTAGGTTTCCCTTCAGTGCAATGCATATAAATGGAACTTACCGATCTACCAAGCCTGCTTGCTCAACCATGCTTTGTTGGATCTCAAAATCCCGACCTTTTGACACAGGCTCACTTTTCAATCCATGCACCTCCAAGTGCTCTTTGTTCACAGAGGGCCCTCTAGAATCAGATATCAAGGGCAGTTTATCACTGCTGGTGCGCTCTTCTTCTGGTGGTTCACATGAGCTCGAATTATATGCTCTCACTCCATATGAATTATTTAAATTAGCTTGACTAAAAGGGATATCGGATGAGCTCGGTGCAGAGCCAGAGTACCGGCCAAATAACATCCTTCCCTCGGAGGATGGCTCATTGCTCACATTTAACTGATCACTAATTTGATTGCCTGATTTAGGATTAAGCAACTCCATCAACAACCGCTTTGACTTCTCATCATTAAGTCCATCTGACATCCATAATGTTGCATCCTCAGAAGTCACATTTACTTCAGATTCCCTCTTCTGCTGCTCAACAGGGATATGCAACTGTTGAGACCAAGAATCGATAAAGTTATTTTCCATAAGATCATTCTTCTCAGACTCAGACCAACAGCCCTCAACTCCATCTATAAGTGAACCCTGAAATTGATTAGGAATTAAATGGTGATGAGGACCGTGAGGGTGGGCACCAGACTGAAATGGTCCGACTTGACCACCAGATTTCATACGTGCACTTGACTCCGGCATATCCAGACCATGAGCACGAGCCATAGCATTTACAACATCCAGGTTCATCCCAGAAGCACCAGAAGACAAAGACATTGACCGCTCAAATGGTAATGCAGGCTCATAAAGCCCTTGCTGAAGTCGCTCCTGTAGTGAGAGATTCCGCTCAAGATGACTCAACTGCTCTTCATGAAATGGCCTCTGTTGCCGTTGATAAACATCCAATGGACCAAAGCCAGATGGGAGAGCCCTGTTACTACCAGCATGGGCCCTGAAGAACTGATTGGATTCATCCTGAGGCCAGATGGAATTGACATGTCTCTCGTCTTCCATACAGGCCCGCTGCCTCATTCCCATTGACAACTGCCTCGCTTGCAGCAGCTCATGCTGAAGCATCTGATGTTCTAAAGACTGGTGTCCATGCTGTGCACGAGATAATAACTCCAACAAATCTCTTTGATGTTCCTGTTGTGGTGTCTGACCAAATTTTGCTTGCATGAGCTGCTCCAGTGATGGATCCACGTGCCTGGGAGGGTGGTGTGACTGTTGTTGCATTTGATGTAAAATTTGTTGCTCTGAAAATATCTGATCTAGAACATTATTAACCCTTACAGGATCAACATAAGGCTGTCCAAGTCCAGGATCACACATCTGACCGTGCAACACTTGTTCTAGCAACACCTGCCGTGCATGAGATTGCTGTTGTTCCTGCAACAGCTTTTGCTTTTGATGAAATTGCTGTTGCTGTAACTGGTGTTGTTGCTGGAGCTGAAGCTGTCGATGCTGTTGGAGGTGAAGCGTCATAAGATGATCAAGTTCTGGTGGAGAAAGGTTTGCCAATTGTTGGTGGTGAATAAGATTTTCACCTGGCAGATGCTCTAAAACTGGTTCATTGAATTGTGCAAAATTAGACATCATCTTTTGCTGTTGCAGCTTCTGTTGCTGCAATTGTTGTGACATAAACTGATCTGCTAAATCAAGATGGCTAGGTTCATGCTCAACTCGTGATAAATTGTGGGCAGTGATAACATCTTGATATAGGTTGGGATCCGGAAGTCTGTTTTTTCCATAGAAGTCAGGCCATGTGTCCGCAATAACAGCTGGATCAGTCATGCCACCAAAAGAAGCAGTCCGGCCCAGGCCAAAAGATGTACTAGTTGTCTTTGCCTGTTTTATTCGAGCACTTTCCAGCTCAGACCACAGCAAGCCAAAAGGATGCAACTTAGTTTCTGTCTGATCTTGCAAACCAGGTTCCGTAAGTTCAGGCAGCAGAAGACTGTGGCTACCAGAACTTACTAAAGGATCATAAGCATGTGCAGAAGATTGTGCCGCAGGATAACCAGGGTTCACAGGTCTTCCTGGAAATACAATTTCTGAAAGAAAAACAAAACCATCGTGATAGGGTTCTTACAAAAATAAAAAATATATATATAAAAATAAAAGAAGTCGTAAAAAGAATATCGACACAAGTTAAAAACCTTCATCTTGTCCACCAAAATCATGAAAGCTTTGACCCTTGAAATGTGGCAATTGCTGTGGATCTTCAGGTTCAGATATTCTTAATTGAACAAGCTCAGCTGGAAAGCCACTGAACTCAGGTAGTGATTGGCTGGGCTCATTTCCAACAGAAGAATCAGTAATTCCAGAAACAGGTGCGGATGAAGGTGAAGTTGCAAAATTTACTCCAAAGACTCCGGATTCTTCCAACTCCAAACTTGGATTAATATCATCGATTTGCCCATCCAAAGCTTTCAGATGTGGCATGATCTCACCCAAATCTTGGAATGGTGTTCCTTCGGGAGCATCTGCCAGGCGGACAGGCAAGTCTGTTCCAAAAAAACCTTGCTCAAACCATGAGATAATGTCAACCCCCAGATATGGTCCTTGGGTCACCCCCTGAGGATCAAGGTAATACAAGCACAAATCCTCAGGTGGGACATTCTTTTCCAACTCTTTATCCTCACCGGTGGTGTTGCCATTCTGATTATGCCACATAAAGGACAAAATACCTTGAGAACTTGAATTATCAAGAAACTTTGTAGAACAAGTGTCATAAAAGTATGAATAACGAGTAAGAGAACAATCTACCTTTTGCCTATTTGCATCAACATTGGGCTGAAAGACACTATGGTACTCGCCACCAATCTCTATCTCATTGCAGATGCCATTACTTTCTGAACTTATAGAGTTCGATCCACCAGAACCATTTGCTGAGGTAGCTTCATCTTCCTTTTCTTTGTTCTTGGTATCTTTTCCTGAGAAAATATTATTCACGCATGACTTATTTGGAACGCTACAGAACCCCCTAGGCAAGTCAATACCCAAAAAATAAGACAAACAGCAACCCACCAGCTACCATTTCCCTTTGTAAATCATAGTTCCACAAAGTACTATTTTCATCAGCTACGTGCTGCATGGCATCATCAGTCTCCTCAATAAGGGTTGATGGAAGAATGTCCACAACTCCATCTACTGATTCAACTTCTCCAACATCTGAAAAGACAATATCTTTAAGAATGAGTATGCCATTAGTTCTGGAAAAAGGTCAGAGGCCGCCACTAAGCCAAAAAAAGTACCCATTATATTTTCAGTTGACATCCCCTTTTTGTAAGAATTATAAGATACACCGCTACTTGTAATCTTCCCCTTCCATATGCTGTTAAGGATGGCCTATCATAATCCAGATACAAAATAAAAAGTAAATTTCAGTTAAGAAAAAAAAAAAAACACACACACACACACACATATACATATATACACAAATGCAGGGGCAGAAAGTGAAAAGCTCATTGCAAAAATCCATTTGCTACCTCCTCTGCAGCATCAGGGACAACGAAAGCCAATGGCTCAGTCAAGTATGCTTGAGTTAGAGGTGGCAATTTCTCCATCTCATTAGGCATTGCAGCAAAAGATGGATCAAGCTTCTTCAGACGATAAAGGTCAAGAAGCTTCCCTCTTGGATAGCAAAAATGATCAGACAAGTACCTTGGCTTTCCAGGAACACACTCAATCTTTTCAGGACAAGCAGTGTTAGTGGGGCCCAAAGACGAAGATCTCCCAATAACATTTCCCCTTCCACGTCCAAGGGTAAATCCTGAATTTGAACCCCCCGTCTTTCCCCTTTCAAGTCCAAATCCAGGGGCAGCACGATATGTAGCTGACCCACTAGGGTGAACCTCCATTCTATGGCGTGGCCTCCACTTATCTCTCGAGTCTGAGTCACGTTCAGAAGCAGACCGATTGCTACCTACAAAAGTCTGGTTTTCATTGTGAGCATCCTCCTTCTCGACATCTGTTCTCTTCTCAGTCCGTGACTCCTTGTCTTTGTCTTCAGGACCCCACTTCAGTGACCATTTGCTATCACGTCTTGCTTCATGGACAGAGTTGCGACCGTCATGCCATCGATCAGAAGCAGGCAATGCACGATTCTCAGTTGTTTCCCTCATTGAAACATTTTCTCGGCGCTCTGCTTTCCTGCGATCCCGTCTGCCACCAAGTAAGCTAGTTTCTCTTTCCTCTTCACGCCAGCGGCGGCTACTTTCACCATCAGAGTTGAGCCGCCTCCGATCCTTTTTATCCTCAGACCCTTCCAAACGCCAACCATCCTTTTGATTGTTTTCTGTGGAATGCCCAAGTGAACTCGAAGAACGCACTTCCTGCCATACAAAGAATATCAAAAACAGGGATCTATGGTGAAAAACTAAATGATGGCAGCACATGTGGATATATCAATACAATTGTGAATGAGAACTTGTGGAATAAAGAGGTTTCTTCTGATTGCACCATGAAATAATTAAGAAGCAAAAAATTCACAGACATTCACTTGGTAGATGATGTAATCAGAATTCATTCCCTAAAAAGTTTATATCCTAAAAAGATGACAAAACAAGTTAACAATAAATAAAAGCAACAGCCTAGAATGAGAAAATGAGACACTAGCCTCCTCCTTAGAGATACAAGGGCCTAAAACCTGAAGCCTTTAAATGACTTGAGTTATGTCAATGCTGGGGTCAGAGCCAAGCCTCGATACTAAAACAAGTTCTCCCCTTGCATAAACAAGTATGCATGATATTATCATCTTCTTGTATTTTTTTATTTTTTGGTGTCTTTGAACAAGCATCATAATCAGCACCTATGTTCTGACCGTGATAATACAAGCCATATAAAGTACGCCCAAAGTTATATTTTTACTCATTTCAAGAAGTTTCCATCGTTTATAAAGGGTTCCTCTCACAAACTAATAATGAAGTATGACTACAGTGCATATCCTTTTTTTTTTTTTTTTTTTTGGTTTTACCAGAAAGAAAAATGAAGAAGACTAAAAGCGAAAGCAACCGTAATCCAAGACAACCCAAAGTACCTACCATCTTAGATTCAGTTGGTTTGGCATAAAGCCATTGGGGAGACAAAGGTATGCTGCTTTCTGAGACCAGTGAATCTGCAGTAATTGGTAAATCGACAACATAAATCACATTAAAAAAATAAATTAACAAAACACGAAGGTCAGTTCGCACCAAAAAAGGGACCGGGGAGGGGGGAGGGGGGGGGAGGAGAAGAACATTGCCAAAAGACTGAAGGAAATACAGGTACCTCTTGACTCATCATTTGACCCAGTAAGCACCTTTTCCCCACCATTGCCTCCAGAAGTTTCAACTAGTAGAGCATGAAGACACATCAGACCACATTATAAACAAACATGAACAACAGCTTCGTCCTTAAACCAGTCTGATACTAACATGATTAAAAAGAAGTAATGCACAATATGTGTGGGGAAAAAAAGTAGAAAATAACTGACAAAAATTCCAAATCTTTAATGTAGTTAATAATCAATTTTAGACTTTCCTGTTAGGTTATTAATTTAAATCCCATATAAATTGAATGCATTTAGAACCCCTGCGAAAGTGGTGCATAATATTGTGGAAAAGAAAATAGAAAACCAATCATAATGACTAAGGCTGTCAGAGTGACTGTTCATGATAGTTAAATGGTAGTAGTTTTGTACACTACATAAAACTTAAAACTATATCTCATAAAACTTTAATTGAGAAAAATTTAACAAGGTTCATTCTTGATGATGACTCTGATCTCAGCAACCGCCTTATTGATGAAGCAAATATCTATCGAGATGCAGACAAAACACACGTGAAACGACTTGTTGATACATAGAATTTCGTCAACAAAAGAGGCATATATGAACAAGAAGAAGGAGAAGAAGACAACACATGCTACGTCCACACATGCTAAAATATTTGAATACATTAGTACATGCACAAGCAATATTCCTTATTAAATGCAGGGCAATTGATGCCTAATGTTATGGGGCAATTCAATTTCCACATGCGGTTAAGCACGTCACAAGCTAGTAATAAAGGAAACCATATAAGAAAATCCTACAGAGCCACTCAACTAAAATAGAGTTTCTTTGAAATAAATAGCTGAAATGAGCACTTATGAGCAGCTAATAAAATAAGAATCAGTCTACAATGATACCATCATCGTAAACGAGAAAATACCGTTAACTAGATAGATCTAAATAACAGAACATGATTTTCTGTACTTTCACGATACAAGACCTTTCTATTTATCAAGTGGAGTAAATAAAATTTAATGAATTGAAAGGGGAAAAAAATCTATTGAGAGGAGTAAATAATCTATATAGTTGTCTAATAATCAATGCAGAAATAAAAATTCCATGTTGGTCTTATTTACTTCTCCAGAAAACTTAAATGAATCACCTCATCAACAACACCAACAAAAGCCTTACATGAAGAAATATTTCAATTACAGATTTACAACCGATTTATAGTATCATACCAATTTTTTAAGTGAAATTCTCAGCAAATAAAAAAACATAAATTAAAAAACGACCAGACAAAAAAAAACCTAAAAAGAAGAGAGATTTGAATGAAAAAATCGATGGAAAAAAGGGAAATCAATTGTGATCTGAAGCAAAAACAATAAATGGAATTAAAATGTGATTCAAACGTCTGAAGATGCTCAAAATACTAATAACGAATTCCATTTTCGACAACGGAGAAATGAACAAACTCCTATCAATTAAAGCTTCCCCTTCACATTAGCTCGGAATCGAACAAATCCATAGGAAAAAGCCTATCAAAACCGAAAATTTACCAAAACCACAAACAAATCAAATAAGCACCAGCAGCAGGAGAAGAAGAAATACCTTTGGCGGTCCAAGACTGATCGGAGTGCTTGGAAGAGAGGATATCGTCGGGTAGATCGAACTTGCCGTCGGCCATGGGAGGACGGTCGAGAAACTAAGATGGAAGGCGAGAGATTGACGAGATCGAATCGAAGAAGAAGCAGAAGAAGACACTGGATTGAAGCTTCGAGGATTCAACCAAGCCAATGAATTGACTGCGAGGGAGAGAAAAAAAGATGGAGTTTTCAGAGAATCTAGGGTTTGAAAGAAACAGGATTTTCTTTGTTGCACAAAACACTAGCAGAGCACGAGAGAGAGAAGAGAGAAGGAGAAGAGAAGAGAAGGGAAGAGAATAAGAGGAGAGTTGTGTTGTGTAGAGGAAGGGTTTGTTTGTTTGTTTGGGTGGGTGGTGTTCAGAAGAGCCAAATCAACTAATCAAGTCATTCAGGTTTGCTTTGCTTTCTTTCTTTTTTTTTCTTTTTCATTTTTTATTTTTTATTATTTATAAGACTATCTGCTTCTCTTCTCTACAATAGTCTCTGATATACCTGATAAAAACAAATCGTTGACTCTTTGATCTGGGGTTAAATGTATGGTTGGACCGGGCCTAGTTAACTCTTCGTCCACTTCTCTTGAGGGTTAAAATGGCCCATACAAACTCCCTGTGGGTCAATTTGAAAAATTTATGGTGTTGTTTTCGATTTCATATGAGAAAATTTAAAACCTATGATTTTTAAAGAATATAAAGATATTATTGTTCTTAGTTACTTTAAATTATATTTAAGAAAATATATATAATTTAATAGTTTTTTGGTCTTTTTATTAGAAAAAATGGTTTGGATCAAAAAGGAAAAAAAAAATATATAACAATATTGGTAGTAAAAAAGTAGTATATCATCTCATTTACTTCTCATCCATCACCCCAAAAGCCCATCCGGGTTTTTTTTTCCTTTTCCTTTTCCATATATTGAAAAAATCTCCCAAAAAGTAATCTTACAATACAAATGATTTCTAAACTTATCTTTAATCTTAGTCTATCAATATATTTCAGATTTTAGTCTTCTTGGTCAATTTAATATAAGAAAAAATGATGAAATATACACATAATGTTGGCAAAAAAATAGCATATATTAATAGAACATGTAATATGTAATTGATTGACACAAATACGTTAAACTATACTTTCTCAACTAAATATCATCCATATTTTGTTCTTTTTTAACATTTAATTGAGGAAAATGATTAACACCGAAACAAACTGATTGATAAGGTTAAAGTTTTTGATGTTTTAAAAGTCACGGACTAAACTAGGTTTAACGATACAATTCAAGAACTGTTTATAAGATTAAACTTACTTAGGGTAGTTGCCCACAAAGAGAAATGAATAGCTCCAATTGAACCATGTCTCTTGAGGTACATAAGATTTTGATTCTGGTTATAGGATATGGCTAATGAGGGTATGGAAAAACAGTTCTAAAAGTCTCGGCAAATTGAACTTTATCGATGTTTTGTTAGAACTTGAAGAGTTACAAAATTAGATATTGGTATATTGATGTACAATATTTCCGTAGCCAAGAGGCGACTTCAAGAAACAGAAGTCGAAGTGATTGCACCATATACGTGTACTCCAGCGTCCTTATGTAACCATTCCCTCATCAATTCCTTCCAAACTAACACTATAACTAGTTTTTTTCCCCTCATCACTTCCTTCCAAACTTCCTAACTATTAAAGCATGGTGACTTAAACTGTAATGACCGAGAAAATATCATTAATAAAACTTAATATTTTATTAAGTTTAATTAATGAATTAACTTTTAAAAATGTGATTTTTGTAAAAGTTGTAATTTTTTGTACAAAATTACGATAAAGTATAAATAAACGATATTGATTGCATATTTATGGGAAATATGATGAAATGTTGGATATGGTAAAATACAGATTTTATGAGTTGAATTACTTAAAAATCTGTGAATAATATCCATAAAATAAATTTTATGTCACAATTAATTGTAAAATTGTGGTATAAATGAATGAACGACTAGAATGCAATCAGGACACAGAGGTTGTCCGAACCCTAATTTGGGGTAGAAAGGAGGCCAGAGCAGTATAAGAATACTGCTAAGTGAAAACGCAGATACGAAAAATGTTATGATTGGCCTCCAAAAGTGAACGAAAGGTAAGTTAAACATTTTTATACAGTCTAAGGATAAGAAATACACTGATTTGACCACGGTAGTATAAGAAAAATACTGCGTGACGAAAAATTACACTGTGTGAATTTTGGGCCCGACAAAGTGGACACCCAATTGAATTTGATTGGGCCACCAAAGCTTGAAATGTGGCCCAATAGGAAGAAGACACCTAGGGGTAACCATAAAGGTTACCATGAGTCATCCAATGTGATAAGCATGCATTTAATGCATGTTCTCACAAATTTTACTCTTCCTTTTCCCACAAGCTTCGACAGCCATTGTTGTGAGCATCAAGAAAATTTTTCAACCTCAAAAATTGTAGAAAATAGCCCCAAAGCAATTTTAGAAGCAAGCCCTAAGGATTTTTACAAGATTTAAGGTAAAATTCTAAACTTTTTATTGAGT